>JAZGTJ010019305.1:0-10980 GCA_036877575.1 Botia almorhae | reverse complement strand
TTAGCCTGAAGAAATAATGACTGAAATATATTACTATTGTGTAGACTCATACTTCCATAAGTTTTTTTATTTTCATAAAAAAAAAGTTTGTTACAATAAACCATGTTCAACCAAA
The DNA here is from genome assembly GCA_036877575.1 of Botia almorhae. NCBI lineage: Eukaryota > Metazoa > Chordata > Actinopteri > Cypriniformes > Botiidae > Botia > Botia almorhae. Next base: position 10,865 of record JAZGTJ010019305.1, on the reverse strand, counting down.
AACCATATCTCTTTTTATTCATTTAAGGGTCATTGTAGCTGGTGATTATAATATTAATGATAGTTTAATACCGTATACCGCGAAACCGCGATATTTTCTGAGACGATTATCATATCATGAAAATCTCATACCGTTACAACCCTAGTGAGCAGTCGCATAGACTATGTCTAAGGTGTTAGAAAATAGGGAGTTAACATTTTCTGTTGCACTGTCAAGGTTTTCAGAGTCATCCATTATGTTAGGGAATGAAGACATGATAAAAGATAAAAGAATCTTTAGTGGTACATCAGTACATTGACGTAATGTCTAATAAAATAATGTTTATTACTGCCAAGCTGAACAAGCTATTACACACTGTTACGACCGTCTAGGGGTCAGTCATAACAGGAAAAGGAAGAGGCTTAATACCAGAGAGATGCTGGATAACAAGAATGTTTATTTACAAATATGGGTTTAGCATCAGTTCAGTGTTTGGGGCAGTCCTTATATCTAGGTAATGTGAGGAGGAGAACCAATCACAGCCTCCAGCAAATTATCTTAATGAATTGTCCACCTGAAACACAGTCATGAACATACAGAGAGAAAACAAGAGTATGCGGAAAAAAACTAATAAATGACTTGGGCTCATAACAATACTATACTGTGTGGTGTACTATCTGGTGTGATGTTTGTTTTGTGATTGTTGTTTGAGTTTGTTGTTTGTTAATAATTATTAATCCTCCAAAACAGGCAGCATATCAAATAATGTTTGCGAACATAATCACAGACAAATAACTGAACAGGAAGGAGAACTTAAATATTGCAGATGTTGAGGGGCAAACAGGTGAAGGGAATTAACTGATGACTAAACAAGAACAGGAAATTGACCAAATAAGGTTAAATAGGAATTAAACCGAAACAAAGATCAGGCAAACCAAATAAACAAAAACATAAGAGTCCATAACTGTGACAGACGGTGGACGTACAGACAGACACCGACAGACACAAACAGACTGACAGATGAAGTCACTATATGTTTGTCATTGTGAGTGTGTAGTTCATTTGAGTTTACCCAGCATGCTCTGTGATGTCAGGTGGTGTGTTGTCATGTTCATGTGTGGTGATGTGTTACATTTTATGTGATTTTGCTGCCAGCTGCTGGTGATTGTGTGCATATTAAAGTCATGACCTCTGTGTTACTGTGTCACAGGCACAAAAGAATGAGCGGGAATCTATCAGACAGAAGTTGGCATTAGGCAGTTTCTTCGATGATGGGCCGGGTGTCTACACCAGCTGCAGTAAAAGCGGCAAACCCAGTCTGTCGTCACGGTCAGTGATGTTTGTGTGTGTAAGAATGTATGAGTCTGTCAACAACATATCCAGCTCATAGTTCCCCTCAAAATCAAAAGAAAAAACAAGAAATATAATAAATAATATAAATTAATTAATATAATGCTTTATTATATTATATAGATGCACAAATACTGAAACAACATCACATTCTTTCCAAAACGGAGGCACTCTCTCTCCCTCTCTCACACTCAAACACTCATGTTAGGTTTGTATGTTTTATGGGGACATTATGGGGACACAGACGTAATGGCTTTTATACTGTCCAAACTGTATATTCTGCCCCCCACAACTAACCCTACCCATCACAGAAAACTGTCTGCTATTTTACTTTTTCAAAATTGACTAGTATTACTATACTTTAGAAGACATTTGGTCTACATAATGTAGTAAATTCCAGGACTACACAAACACACATACATTCCTTACACACATCACACACTCACAAACATACACAAACACACAGACGAACTGAGTCACCAGCTCCCACTTTCTTTTTCACGTGATTATGATGTATTTATCTTGTTGACATGATGGTGTAACTCTGTTTTATTACTGTAAATCATTAACATCAGTCAACTGGAGCTGCTTGTCCTTGTTAAAAGCCTTTTAGTCTGAAAAATGATACTTTTTGTTAATAGACGCAAACAGAAGAAAATAATTGTCAGAAAACAGTGTCTGTCTTTATGCTTTAATATTGATATTAGACCTTTAAGTATCACTTTGGTACTGTTTTCACAAAAAGGTGGTAAACCTTCAAAAGTCTCAGTACTAATAACCCACAGATTAGTAATTAAATTGTTGCTTGTTATCAAATTACATTGTAACTTGTTCACTACAGCTGATCACTGGTTTTACAATGTAATACATTTTTTTATTTTAATATATGGTATATATATATATATATATATACACACACACTGTATATATATGCACACAACGAATGACAAAACTGTTATTTTTTGTGTATGTCTTTCTGGTGTAGAAATAAGATGTATGCAAAGTACAGTTTTGTTACATCTTATTTTTAGTAATTTATATCTTCATACCCAAAACATTTGAATGCATCAGCGTTGGCATAAAAGAAGTTGTCAGGAAAATGTCAGGAACCATAATTTATTTACATATAAAAATATATTGTGATGTGTTTTCTGGACTTTAACAGACTTCAGAGCGGAATGAACCTACAGATCTGCTTTGTTAATGACAGTGGCAGCGATAAAGACAGTGATGCAGACGACAGCCGGACAGAGACCAGCCTAGACACCCCGCTGTCACCCATGGTAACAACACACACCACTGCTCCATAAACCTACATAAACCTACAGTATCTGCATCTTTAGAGAGAACACACAGTAAGATGTAGATGAGAATGTGTGTATCTTCAGAGAGAACATACAGTGAGATGAAGATAGCATTCTTTCATGTTTGTGGCCACTATGTTTACAGAAGGATATTTTGTGTGAATATGCTTCAGTTATACAGTATGAGTTTGAGGCTTCATGTTTTTGTTTGTTTTTGAAAATTTGTAATTATGATAGCAAGACATACCACATGAGCATAACACTGCATGAAAGCACTTTTTCTGGCCATTGTGCACTTATGCAATGATTGTTGTTTTTATTTAATAAAATATGAAATTAAGTTGATGAATATGACTAATTGTTGATGATTGTTGTCAGTTTTCGAAGGCCAAAGAACAAATGTTTGAAACAGCCCCATTCAGAATCCCCCTGAATCTGGGATGTGGTTTGGGAGTGATGCTTTCCCAGCAGTCATTGTTTCGGGTGTTACAGTAACATTACAAGTGTGTGAGTCACAGAGGGTCACAGGCCAGAGAAATGACCCCACCTACACTGAGCCTATACAGTCATCAACTTCACAACATACAACACACATGCACATGGCTGCTGATGCTGATGTCTCAGCGTGTTTCATGACCTCTACATAGTATTATTTGTGAGGCAGCTCTTCCATTTTATTATCAGTTTTCAGTTTTGTAAAAATGCTTGAATACCCAAATTACTGTTAATAATTAAATCTGAGATCTTGTTATCAGGACACATCTAATGAATGAGTTTGGCTTTTAAAATCTGGCAAATTTTTTCTTTTAGTTGTCTAATGACGTTGTTCATCTGTTCTCAGAGCAAGCAGAGTTCATCCTACTCAGACAGAGACACCACTGAAGATGACTCTGAGTCTCTGGAGGACATGGACTTTCTCAGCCGTCAGAAGAAGCTGCAGGCCGAAGCTAAGCTGGCCCTCGCTATGGCCAAACCCATGGCCAAGATGCAGGTGGAAGTGGAAAAACAGAACCGTAAGAAGTCCCCTGTGGCAGACCTGGTACGTCTCGGATCATCACACGTTTTAATGCTTTCACATGTCAGTCTGACATGTTTTATGTCAGTCTGTTTTGCTTTTTGTGTTTGTGGGTAAAGATCAGCAACCCAAGCAGACCAGCGCTTGTGTTCCCCTTCACACTCTAACTGCTCTCAAAACATGATGCATGTGGTCACTGTAGCATGAGTTATATTTGTGACATTTTGCGTATTGTACATAAAAACACCTCATTGTATGAGTGGCACTCGAATGTGCAGTTTTGTTGACAGTCTCACGCGTCACATTGTTTCACCTTCCCAACAGAAACTATGACAGGCAGAACAGGAAGCTGTCAGCATTCACTTCCTCTGTTGAGTTTAGCAGCTGCAGTAAACACACTTGAGATTCACAAACAGAGGGAAGAGAAGATGCAGGGATGGACGCATGTTTTTCAGTTTGTGAGTTTGGCTGGAGGGGAATTCTGTGTCCTCAGTGTGAGAAATCCAGACCATAACACAAATCACCGTGGTAACTGTGGTCACTACTCATGAGAGTTCAATCTGTGTCAAACCACCTCTGATCGCCCACACAGAGAGAGAGACAGAGAGAGGCTGAAACTGTCAGTCAGTGTCAGCTGGTACTCAACAGTGCTGATGTCATTAATTCTCACTGTCAGACACGCTGAGTTTACCCCCGATGTCCCACTTCTGCATAATAAAAGTCTTAGACATTCAGATTCATTGTGATTCATCGGCTCTCTGTGTGTTTCTGAAGAGGATTGAGTAAATGTTTCACTACTAAGAACAAAACTGACATCTGTTAAAAATTTCTTCGAAACATTGTAGCGCATTGAAGCTGTTTGTCAGCGGCCTTTAACTCAAATATTGCTCAGGGATTAAAGAGCAGATTTGGATTATCTGGATGAATGTGAGCACGCTGTGTTCTGGTCTACTTCACTGATCAGTGTAAACAGGGCTAATCTTGTTCTGATCTCTGAAAATAGAAAACAAAAGATTATTCTCACAGGATATCAAAATATGCATGTAGTCTTATATGAGTGACTCTCCTGTCTCAGATGAATTTGACACCGCCAGACTATGTGTGTGTAATACAGTGCCACTTGCTGGCTCAACACTTCACCCCAACCATATACATGTTTTCATTTGAATCATTTTAAATGCCAATTAATTACAATTTAATTTGATGTGTGTGATGTGTCACATCATGGTTTGATTTTTTTATTAATTCATTTCATTTTTTTTCTGTCATAAAAGGGGAAAGCTACATTTTAGTAAGAAAAGGGTTAAATTAATCATTCGAAGTCATTTGAAAGTAAAACTGCAGTACAGTTTACAATACAGTAACAGTGTGAGAATGAGGAAAGTGTTGATGGGAAACTTAAGAAGGGTGATTTACCTGACACTGATGACCATACTCTATGTGTGATAGTGATGTTTATAATGTAAAAAACCTTCAGATTCCTTGAAGTGATACGATCATGATTGCTGTTAGATTTATTACAGTTTATACAGGTTGGGAGAATCCCACTCAAACAAACAGTGTCACACATTACACAGCTTTTACTGTACAAAGACAATAATAACTCATTAATAATCACTCATACAAACATCATTACACAGCTTTAACTGTACAAAGACAACAATAACTCATGTCATTATATGTATTACATGTCTGACTGTAAGCTGTGTGTTTGCTTTCAGCTTCCTCACATGCCCCACATCAATGAATGTCTGATGAAGAGGAATTTAAAACCCACTGACCTCAGAGACATGACCCTTGGGCAGCTGCAGGTCATAGTCAATGACCTTCACTCCCAGATCGAGGGTACACACACCTAAAACACCTACTCTTTCTCTTCTGTTTAGCTGTCTGTCAGTTGCTTATTGATTCGAAGGTCGGTTGGTTGATTAACTGATATTTATTGGCTGATTGATTGATCGATTGATTGATCGACAGATATGTTGATTAAATGATTGATTGACGTTTTGATCTATTAATTAATGGATTGATCAATGGATTGATTGATTGACAGGCCTGAATGAGGAGCTGGTACAGCTCCTGCTGATGAGAGATGAGCTGCAAATGGAGCAGGATGCCATGCTTGTGGACATTGAGGACCTCACCAGGTCACAAACATTAAAATCTTTTAATCACATCAATGTTATGTGTAAGATTTGTCGAGATTTTACTACAGAGGCCGAAAAATGATGTGTGTGTTTGTGTGTCTACAGGCATGCTCAGACTCAGCAGAAACACATGGTGGAGAGGATGCCCTCCAAATAAAGACACACACCCACCACACCATCAGTGTAGACAAGACACTTTTTTTCTTTGCATCGGTGGTTTATACCAGCTGATGATTGGTCACATTCTTACACACTAAATAAACACGAAGTGACTTTCCAGGACATTTGGGTTGATCTTAGTCTGACTGGAGCTGCTCTGAGATCAGTGACAAACAAGTGCTTCCTGGATTTTGCACTTCACTTCATGTGCTGTGATTGGCCGTCGCTTTCTCTATAGATATGCTTGAATTTTTTTATAACAGTCAAAACATAAAACAGTGCAAAAACACCATGTGAGAAAATTACTTCAAATTAAAATATTTATAAAAAGAATATGCTATGAACAAACCATAAATAAACTGTTTCATTTAACTGAATTAAATATTTCAGTTGGACAGTATTTTAAAATAAAAGCCTCTTTATGATCAGCACAAATGGTGATTTTTAGCTAAAATGTTTTTTGATGGTGCTAAAGAGGCCTCATGCCTGCCTTGTAGTCAACTTGTAGCTTTTGGTAACGTGTCCACTTCACTCGCTATTCAACATCTAGTGAATGTTCTCTGACACTGTCATTTGAAGTGTTTTAATATCATTTTCATTCATATTATATTCAAATTCTTTATTTGTGGGAGAATTGGTTATGTACAGATATGTATAAAAAATACAAATAAAACTTTGTTTCATAGACTGTGGTTTGATTTAGTTTTGTTGTGGAGAAATACAAACAAATCTCCAAATGATTTACTTTTTTTCTGGTTCACAGACATTCTTAAATGAAAGTGCCATAAAATTTATTTTATTCAGGCAATTTCAAAAGAGACATTTCTTTCTAGAAGTGAACTTTACCTAAATTTGTTGTTTTGAAAATGTATCATGTTTCATGTTGAAAATTTGTAAACTCCTACAGATAAACACACATTATGTATCATATTCTATTTGAGACAATAACTTTTTTACATTATTGCAAATATAATTTTTTATTACCTACACAAGCGCTTACAGTAAAGAAAACCTGTACAAATATATGTTGTAAAGACATCAAGACAATAATCGAATGTTCTTCAAGACCATAATTGTGTTTCTGCAGAAATGGTATATATACAAATAATATAAATGTTCATTATGGAAAAAATAAAAAGTAGAATAAAAACAGATGTTTTTAAGTAATGAGCACATTCATGAATCTGTGTTAATTCCAGTTTCAGTGGCAACAAACCAAAAGTGTGTGTGTGAATAAGGGATTCCCCATCAGTGATTATAAAAGTTCATCACACTCTGTTACTAGAACACACTGACTGAAGATTCATCATGAAGCTCTGTAAGTATCATGCTGGAGTTTCTGTTTAACTTTATTTCTTAACATTTATTTATATACTGTTTTTCTTACTGCATGATAAAATATGTTTTCTGTAAAGTAGCTTTGCAACAATTCAAAATTGTGAAAAGCGTCAGAAATAAAATTGATTATAATGAAAAACAAATAATGTTTGCTTGGATAGTTTGAATGTTTTTATAATATAAAGTGTTAGTTTTCACTAGAACATTTTTATATTAATTTATAAATTATAGTTATAACACAGGACATTTAAAAAAAACATGACATGCAAAAAAAAGTAATAATTACTATGACTAATACTCATGGTTTTTCTGGCAAAGTGGTGGTGTTTTGTGTAGTTGTGGCTCTGGTTTTGGGCTCTCCATTACCACCAAACACACGGCAGTGCGCTTCGTGCACTGAACAGGCCCGATTGCTCCTCAACAACCTCTCACATGTCATGGAAAAGGTTTGCTTATCATTATAATGACATTAATTATTAAGATTTCTTTCAAATTATTTTTAAATATTAAAATTGATGAGTCAACGTGATGTTTCAGAGATGATTATATTTCTGTGTATGAATGATATTTGATTCTACTGGCTGATGGTTTATTTTACTGCAGTGGGATTAACCTCTAATGCTGATGTTGTTTTTGGTCTGAACACAGGAGGGGAAGATGAAACATCTGGATTTGTTTGCGGGGTTTAACTGTACTGACCAGTCAACACAGATGAACCCCTTTACACAGACAGCAACTGTATGTCAGCCCACAACACCTGCTGTAAGTGTTTCTCAATTCACCATGATCAACGTTTGTTACCCTCACTTTTATCTGAACAAACTCCAGCCTTTTCTGTTTTCAGTATTATATACAATTTCAGTATATAGCTTTTTCTTGCTGTCTTATTTCTTTACCATTTTATGTTACAATGTACTTTCTGAATGCTGCTTTGCAACAATGCAAAATGTAAAAAAGAAATGTAAAACGAGCTATTTGAAATAAAACTCAAATGATTTTTAAACCCTTTAATTACTGTTTTTATTTCAGAACATGTCATGTTCAAACCAAAGAAACTCGTCATTCAGTGCGGTAAGATCCAGATTATTTTAAATAAATCTTTGTTTTTTGCATTTAGGTATTATATGCTCTTAATTTGTCTTGATCAATTGTTTGGTTGTGTCTGGCTGGCACTTGCACTTGCACTAATCTGTTCAATTGCTGTCATTTTTCCACAGCTGGAGTGTTTGTGGAGTATCAGAGCTGATCTGCGGTATTACAATCACCTGCTAAACTCCTACATCAATAGAGTCAAGCAGACAGAAGATGATCTGAGTCCTCTACTCATGGCTACAATAAACCTCAAGAATGTAAGACTGTAGCTGTCTGTAAGGCTGTTCAGAGTATCACTATCATTGTTTCCAAAATATGTAGTGAGCAAAGTACACAAATATTACTTGGCGAAATGTGCACTATACAAAAGAGTACACTGTGACGGAGAATGCAATGTGCTTGATTGACCTACCCTTTTCAGCATAAGTGAACTGGAATTAACTATGATTTAACAGCACTGTAGTTATTTGTTGATTAGAAAAAGATTGTACGCATAGCGTTAATATTAAATTCTTTTTGATTTTGTAGTGCGTGCAGCATAGTTGTCCACTTCTGTCTGCTGAGCGGATGATGCCAGAGGTTTTAAATCTTTAAACTTCATACTAAAACAAAATCTCAATCTACCAGTCAGATTAATCTTCATGGCATATATGTTGTTGTGTTTGTGTGCAGTGGGTTATATGGACCGGATCCTCCTTTGATGATCGGTTATCTCTGTGTAAAGCTCTAAAAGGTTTCCACCTGAGGGTTGTCACTATCAACAGAATGCTGGGATATATCGCTTCTGATGACTACCAAAAATAACCACTGACTACCACTTACACACTGTTCCTAACTAATCCTCATTATGAAACCTGCACTTAACACATCAACACAAAAATAACCACTTGACGGCTAAAGAAACAGCTCTGGACAAGCCGATTACTGGCACAGCGACACCAAATATATAAGCTACATAAATATGTAAACACAGTGCCTTGACAGATGCAGAACTTCATGATGATATTTATTTGATGTTAATTATTGAACTATTTATTAATGAATCTACATATTTTATTTACATGCATGTAAACATTATTTATTAAAATATCCATCTTACAAAGTAATTTTTACTGAATGTTTACTGTGTATTTGTTATATCTGAGTATATAAATCAAGTTGTAGAATGAACTTCTAGGAAAATTGAAATTTTTGAAATTGAAATTCCATGTCAATGAAACATTTAAAAAATAAATTATTTCTTTAATTTGTCCAATAGAGCACTTTTGCAATTACCATTCTTCTGAACAAGTGCTTAAAATGATACATAAGAAACACTATTTACTTTATTTTAATTATTACTTGACAGGAGTGTCCACGATACATTTCTCTCACAATACAAAGATTCACCTGAGAAAGCAACATAATTAGTGTTGTTACATAATTAAGTAAAGAGCTAATAGACATGATAAAAAACTGATGGGGTCTTGGGACGACATCACAAAATGATGTTGTTGAATAACTTTAAATACAGTAACTTATGATGGCTTTAGTAGAGTTTGTTGTGTGAGGCTTTGCTTTTGTATGTGTCAGGAAATCATCAGAAACTGACATCAAATCAACAGACAGTCAACAGTTTATCATAATTCATAATACAGTCAACCTCCATCAGTTTTTTTGAAGAAACATTAAAATAGGTAAAAAAAAACTATTTTGTATATGTAATCAGAAACAAGCTAAATCTTAAATACAAACAACCAAAAACAAAACTACAGTTGTATTAAGAGTCAAATAGACACAGAGCTCAGTTTTTGATATATAATCTGGTAAAGCACAAGATTCACTACAAATCTTCTTTTCAAATCAATGTGACAATGTTTCACTGGTTTCTACAATGTTCAACAGAAAAAACAATGTGCCTAAAATGATATTTCTGACATTTTTTTGACAACTTCCACTGATTGTCTGGACCTCCTGAGGCATTCTGGTTATTTTAGTGGTTGGTAGGTTGAGTGGTCAAAGGCTCCATTCGTCTGGACATGGTAAGTGAATCTCAATGAATTCATTTAGCTGAATTATTTTGTAGCATCTCTGTGAAAAGATGAAACAAATGTTTGAATACAAATAAATAAATATTCTACAAAGGGTTAAACAGTTTAAAAACAAAAAGGTTTTCTTTTTGACAGTAGCTGCTTGCCAACAGTTTTACTGGCCCCACTACAATTAAGTGTTATAAGTATATTCTCAGAATCAGAATCAGAAAGAGCTTTATTGCCAAGTATGCTTGTGCATACAAGGAATTTGTTTCAGTGTTATTAGCCTCCAGTACACAGAGACAACAACGCACAGACAATACAAATAAGGGAATAAGAAAAATACACATGTGAGACCAAAAGTAAAAAAATAAAAATAGAAAAAAAAAATAATTTGTAAAAAATAAATTGACAAATAAATATGTATGTACAGTTGTGCTATGGGTGATAGGATGGAATGCAGAGGAAC
>JAZGTJ010019304.1:0-10981 GCA_036877575.1 Botia almorhae | reverse complement strand
ACACACATGCAGGAGTAGTCACTTCCATTTTCACCACTTAAGGCAATGAGATCGGAATGAGATCACAATGAGATCGCAATGAGATCAGCACACGACTGCTGGAGTTTTAAACATCTGAAAGTCTGTGGCATAATAAAGCAATATCAGAGGAAGATGAAAACACATTTTAGGTGATATCATGATATATTTTACTGTTATTTGTTATTAAACCAAGTGAGCTGTCTACCTAGACAGTATTTTAAGACACCTCATTTTGGTTTAAATCTGCATGTGGTCTGGAACTGAAGTCTTGCTAAACAACATGTTCATGAACCGTTTATTTCCATCATCTTTGAAATGTTACCTGGAGACTGTCGTGTGTTGGTAAAATGTTATCATACATTCCTGGTTCTCTCAGGAATGTTTCAGGAAAATCATTCTGTGTGGTGATTGGTCTGAACCAGTGGCTCATGTGTCATGTTTCCAGTGCTGTTGGTCTAAACACAGACATGTAAAGCGCTGAGACTACATCAGTCCTCACACACTGACATGAGCTGCAGTTCTGTGGGAACATTCTGATGACAGAGTTTATAGCTGTGCTGTAACAGAAGCAGGTGAAGCTGTAACAGATGACATCTGATCACATGTGTCAACTAAAATTCAGTTACTGTATAAGTCGTTTCATATCCTGGTAACAGAATATATCAATGTAGTTATGTTTGCTGGAAATCCAGTGAAAAATGCTTTTTTTATTGTAAATAAACACATGGTACTTTGTTAATTCAGTGAATAAAATACCTTACATATAAAAGGTAATTTATTTATTTTTCCTCTTTATTGGAATCACACAGTTATTCAAAACAAATAAATATGTGATAATGAGTGCAAAAACATGTGCATTCACAAGTAACATCTGAGTTAAAAATAAAAAACTGCCAAACTACTATAAAACTTTTAGGTTATCAGCCTTGTTTACCATCCACTAGCATGATGCACATCTTGTCCATTAATCAGACAGCTGATAGTACTTCCCCCAAGCTCACTCCATTGGTTGAGCCAGGGTCATTGTGTCTGACAGCTATGATGTTTTGATCACACAGAGGAATTACCTCATGAGTGCTTTACTCTGTGTTGTAGACTAGAATAGAATATGCTTTACACAATTGTACAATTGTACAGCAAGTTGACATGCAGTTTGACTCTCTCTCTCAGACTCAGCAACAGCCCTCCTCTCAGCTCCAGAATCCTCTACCCCTGCCACACCCCTCTCAGGGTCCACTATCCCATCAGCCCTTGCAGCAGCAGCAGACGGGACCGCAGCTGCCCCCACGACAGCCCTCTACAGCGTCGCCTGCAGAGACGGAGGACGAGAACCGAAGCAAGAGTCGCCAAGGCAACCGCATCTCCATGGAGGCGCTGGGCATCCTGCAGAGCTTCATCCAGGACGTTGGGTTGTATCCGGATGAGGAGGCCGTCCACACCCTCTCCGCACAGCTGGACCTGCCCAAACACACCATCATCAAGTTCTTCCAGAACCAGCGCTTCTACATCAACCCTTCTGTCAAGCTGAAGCCGCTTGCCAGCTTTCACTCAAATAACAACAAGGACGAGGGTGTAACGAACTTAAAAGAGAGCGAGATGCTCACAGAGCTGGATGAAAGTGTGCAGAACAACAGCACCATGTTCTCTATTAAAATGGAGGAGCACCTGACCCCTGAAACTCACGCCCCATGCCAGACCCAAACTGAGCAGGAGGCTAAAGAGTAACGCTGGCCTCCAGAGTTTAATTCTAGCATCTCTCTCTCATTCTCTGTCTGTTTTACATGGGCAAAACCGAAAGACTTTCACACAGAAAAACAAAAGTATTATTTCACTGTAAAGACTCATGCATCATTTTAAGAATCTGCACAACTGAACAATGTTACAAGAAAACTTAAAGGAACAGTTTTCTGAAACATGAACACTCTGTCATTATTTGCTCATCCTTGTGTTGTTCCAAACTGTATTTCCTTTGTGGAGCAACAACAACAAAAGTATATTTTTAAGAATGTCTTTGCTGCTTTTTTCACATACATAAATGGAAACTGGGGTTTTCCAGGTCTACAGTAACATTAAAACACCATTAACAACACAAGCTATCATCCAGCTTTAGAATAGCACACACGTCACATGGACTGTTTCTATGATCATTTTGTGGTATTCTTTTCCATTTTGGAGCATGACAGCTCCAGTCCTCACTTTCATTATATGATTAAAGCAGCCATGATATTCTTTAAACTAATTCACCTTTTGTGTGGAAGAGAAAATGTCACATGGGTTCAGAACGACGTGAAGGGCAGAAATGATGATGGGATTTTAATTTTGTAACTATTCCTTTAAATCGACAGCATGTTGTCGTGGATATTTGCCGACTGCACTTCCTGTCTGTTGTTTTCACACTGATTTTGAGCTACTGATATAAAGGAAAGTCAGAGGTGTTTGATAGACTTTGTTGTTTCCGTATGTGATGATAACTGGATTGTTTTGTGTTAAAAATGCATGAAATGGGAGGAGAGGAGACAAAGACCGTAAGGGTGAAGTACTGCTGACTGATTCTCTGTCAAATCATTGGCACACATCTCAAGCTACAACCTGCAGGAAAAACAGCTGAATCTTATCATTTGGTTTGAAGAAATATAAATATATAAATATAGATATATATGAATTGTAAAGAAGTATTCAGTCTTAAAGAAACTATGCCAACAAATGCCTTGTACTATATATGGCACTGCCGATGTTAGATTATTTTGCAAAACTTGTGTGACTTTAATATCAGTTTAAAATGTGAATCACAGCCTCGTTCGGTTCTCATCATCCTGCCTTACTTATTTTGGGTTCGTGCCACTTTTTAATGTAATTATTATTATTATTATTGATAAAAATATTATTATTATTATGTTCTCTATCTCTGTTCTCGCTTTTGATCTGACTGAATTTTCTCTATTTATAAATGTCACTTTGATGGGCAGGAAAATCAGAAGTGTCTTATCTTTTAAATGGAGAAGTGTATTTGTAACAGAAGTGCTGTATGTCAGGAAACTCATGCTACAAGCTTCACAAATTAATGTTGTATGCAGTTTTTACTATCATGCAAATAAGCTTAGGTCAGAGACTAACCTATAGCCCACCTTAGAGAGATATAAACATATGCAATTTGTGTAAAATCAGCATTTGCAATGTGTCTTCCTTTGATTACCAATCTAATTCCAAACTATTCCTGTACAAATATGATGTAAAGAAAATGTTTCTTTTTTAAGAGTTCATTGCAATGGGAACACCAGTTATTTTGTTACGACTGACTGTTTTATAAGTGTTTCTTGGTTACATTCTGCAGAAATGTTGTAACTAGGAGTGGTTGATGATTGTTATTGACACAATTAAACTGTTTGTATTGTACTCTGGAATCTTTGCGTTCTGTGACAATGTGCTAAACATATGAACTGAGTAGAGCAGCAGCTTCTTTCTGAAATAATTCAGGGTTGCTCTCCCGGGTGCCAGGCAGGATAAAGTCATATTATAAGAGCGTTTAAGGGTAAATAGACAGCAGGTGCTAAAGCCCTGATAGTGAGCTGATCTGCAGGGACTGGAGGTGTAAAGCTGTGAAGGTGTGTTGACTTCTCAGTGAACTCCAGGTGACGCTCAGAGCCGCATTTGGAAATCTGTCTGGCAGACAAATCACATGGAGGCAGATTGAGTGACCTCACTGTAATCCTTTTTGGATTATATATATATATATATATATATATATTGTTCTCTATGAAGGTTGTTCATCTGTCAAACAGACGCTGTGTATATATGGAGGAAGGACTGAGGATACAGGCAAGTATGTACGTTTCTGTAATCTATCAAACACAGAAAGTACATAACTGTTGTTCTGTAGTTTGTTTGCTAATTTAAGCACAATCTTTTGTTGTCAAATTGACAGCAATTAAGACACAGACATTATTACAACTGGGGAAATAATGTGAAACATTTTTTCTTTAAAAGTGAAATTTAATATTTTAATGTTTACACTAACAGGTATCATATCACTAAAATTTCTTATACCATCGAGACCCTCGACTCAAATATTTGCTCTGATGTGGTGCCACATGGAGTTTGGGTGGCTTGGGTTCGAGTCCATTTATGACACTTCCAAAATCAAGGCAAGCACACTTTAGTGTAAGATACAGTATTGAGTGTAATGTGCTTCTTGTATACTTGACATTTTGTTAAATGTAGTAGGTTATAGAAAACTGGCATACTGTATATAGCAGAAACAGTAATGAGTGGTACGGTAGTATATACTATTCTGAAGATTGCCAACTCAATTCTGTACCCGGAGAGTAACTGAAAACTCAACACAGTCTTACACAATAATAGCAGGTTTTACCTCATAGTGAGAGTACACAACACTTACCCATCAGCCCCTGAAACTGTGCAGAAAATAGTAGCAGAGACATAAATACAGTCATTGTAATGATAGCCAGCACTGTGAAAGGAAATCATGCTCACCAACTCCACTAACTATTTATAATCATGATGGGCATATATAAGCATGAGAAGGTGTTGGGACATGACTCTTCTGAAACAGAGTCATAGATAGTCAAGCTGACCCAGAATATCAGTCCAACCTGTCACATGTATTCTGTCGATACTGAATTAAAATGCATCTCGAGAAGACTGATGTAATGCTACAAATGATGACGCTCGTGCATACACACTGCTCTGCCATCATCATCATCATCATCATCATCAGACTCTGGCTCATTTCTAGAGCTTGAATCACACTGGCTCAGCTATGACTTCTTATGACCTTACAGATCATCATGTTTCTCTCTGTTCTTTCCTCATACTTTAAGAGGGTAATGCAGCGTTCTGTCTCATGTTATGTAATGTTATCTCTCTGGCATCACTGTTAAAGTCATTTTCAGTGACATTTAAGAATGATGTGTTAGCTTCACCACAGACCTCATCTGAAACAAGCAGAACAGCTTTATTTCATGAGCTCTGAAGGACAGATTCATCTAATGCTGGATGTTACCCTCATTTCTGGTAATCTCGTTTAAATTGATGGCTTTTGGTTTGATATGAAAAACTTTGTTTTGAAGCTTATTATTTCACAACAGCCTGTGTTCTCAGATACACCCAAGCTGTAAGGTCTGTAATGTTTAGAAGTGTTTTCTGGATTTTCACTGTTTATGATTCATTTGATTGTATATATTTCCATGTTGGAAGGATAATGTTTTCCATTATAAAACTAAGAAGACAAAACGGACACAGACGTACGGTCCTATTGTGAATAAGCCATTAAAACAACTGTGTAACTTTTAGGGTCATATGTGTTGTTTCTGCTATCAGTCAGGTTTTGTTGTTAAAGACGTGTTGTGTAACAGAGGCTCTCAGTAAATCTGGAGAACCATTCAGTCCAAAAGCAGCCTGATGGACTCAAAGCTCGTGCTCTGCTGCTGAGGCTTAAAACAGCAGTAATAACCTTTGATTTACTGAATCTTGTGCAGTACATGATCTATACTGCTTACTGTTTTTATTTTATCACATTGTAAGTGCTGTGCAGATATCTTTGAAAGAACACAGCTAGAAAAGTGTATTGTTTATTAGATTCAGCTGGACTCAGAAGGTCCAATGGCCAATCAGATTTAGGTCTATAACCAAATTACACCTGAACTTTTCTGATCAGCTATTTCAAACCTGCGGTCTCTTCACTGAACAAGCATTGCTCAGCTCAGTGTCTTATATAAATAACTGTAATGTTGTCATTGTACAGCAAGGCAGTATTTCACTCTGTTCCAAATCTCTGTGATAGAATAAAACAGGAACAAAGCACACATGACCCTCTACAGAGCTGATTGGTGGAGATCAAGATATCATCATGCACAATATTTATCAGTGCCGATCTCAAACACCTCCACTTTGGGCTAAATTGAGATGTTGCCAGGCAACCACATGGTATAGTGCCAGGAGCGAGCTTTACAGTGTCCCCTGTCATGTCTTGTATCTCTCAGAAACACTCTGCTGTCTTTTCCTGTAGAATAAGGTGTAGCACAAAATTACTCGACACAAAACAGGCGCATGTATAACACAGTCTTCAAGATGGAACAAATGTCATAAAATTGTGTTAATGTTGTTCTGTGTGTGTAAACATCACTATAACTATTACATCTTTGATGTTATGGGGTTTATAACAAACCCGCACTGCAACACCCTAGCAACCACCCACAAGAACTTACAGCACAAAATATTGAAAAGGTAAATGTCTTCATAAATCTGTTTTCATTGAGGACTATCGGGCATAACATCAGATAAATCCTGTCTGTTTTATTAAAGTTCATTATGAATATGATCATTTGACTTGAACAGGTAAACAGTTACACAACCCTCCAGCAAAGACTGAGATCAGACAAGGGTGCTTGCTGATGATTTCTCTGCAGGAATGGTTCAGACAGGGTAAAACACCCCAAACAACACAAACATCACGGTTTACTCACCAGGTGTCCACTTGGAAATTTCTCTGAAGTGCCTCTTATTATCTGAAGTACTAATTGAACCTTTTTTTCCTTTTCTAAAGCTCAACCTGAAGCTGTTTATCTGCAGTCATTTTACAGCAATAACTCCTAGATGAACAACACCACTCACTGCAAACCACTTACACTGATGGTCCAGTGACCAAAATAAAGCCCCTCCAACAGTCTCCATGATACACTAACTCATCAGGGTCGGCACTCTTTTCAACGACCGTTTCCCTGCAAACTCTCTTCCTTCTCATAGGCTGCTGCAGGAATCTGATATTTTGGCTCTGTACATTAAGCAGGTGTATGATACCTGCAGACACTGTTAGCATTGCTCTACATCTCAGTGGTGAACTGGTGTGTTTGTGAACTCCGGGTGCTTATGCTGATGACGCATGAAGACAGAAAAAAACTGCCCGGATCATTTCAGAGTTGTGCATCCAATCAAAAATGATTAATTGGTGAAGTGTCTTTACAGTAGTTGCATTCTGGGTAACTCGACAAGTAAGCTGACAGCATCAATACAACATTAAAATCTCACAATGCTTTCTGATTCTTCAACTCACAGTAACACTTCACCTCAGTCATCCTACATCTGTTTGTTTAAACTCAATGAATATTCCACCTGGATCAGCATTAAGAATCAAGGGATTATGGTTCCAGTCTGACCATAAGCAACTTCCACCAAGCAAACTAGCCACCACACAGAAAAATAAAAACAAAGACCAAAAAAATGTCAAACTGGTTTACAGTGTTTGAATGCGCAATCAGCTGTGGAAGAACGAATAACTTGTCAGCTTTGTGCATTTGAAGCCATTAAACTGGTGTCTCTCACCTAACCCTCATTTGAAAAAAGGACAGATTGAGGTGCTAATTAATGTGATAAAGAGTTGAACAAATCCGATGGTGGCGCAGGATTTTGGAGGGGAAAATAATCTGTTACATCTGTATTCCTCAGCACTCAGAAAGGTGTGACTTTCATGTTTAATTAATTAAATGTTATCTTTAATTGTATCTTGACAAATAACAGCCAATTAGAAATGGAGGAGAAATGTTTGTGACTAATTAATGGTTAATTTCAGGGGACAAAGCAGAACATTTGTTGCGAGCTTTAACTTGCAACAGCATTCTCACATGTGGATGTTCACAGCGCTAAATGCAGGAAACTAAGGCGTCGTGTGCTGCAGTTACAGTGACGCGTCATCATGAACAGAACTAATGCAGCAGCTGTGGGCGGGGCTGCCGCATTCATTTAACAGAAGCGATACGCTGAAGGGGAAGCGTGGGGCGGGGCTTTGCAACCACAACGTGCCACAAATAAATGTGTTAATTCTGAGTGTTAAGAATAGAAATTGTAATTGTTAACATAAAGGAGTACATAAAATCAGCGTGCAAAATGACCAAAACATTGTGTTGAAAAAAGTGTTAAAAACAAGTGTTTTTTAAATGAATTACCAATAATGACCCAGTGCCAGTATTTTTATTTAAGTGTGAATTATTATACATTCCGCTGCTGAAAGTCGCCGGGTCACATGACACAAGATAGTTTTCTCCGCGCTGCTGTAGATAGGCCAATCACAGTCGTTTATGATCGCTCGATGCGGCATCTAAAAATACTTTTGTAATGATTTCAGACGCTGACTTTAATTTTGCAAGTGTCAATCATCTGAATATATAGATTTGCACGATTATGTTTAAGTATACAAATGTCTGGAGAAACCTGAGGTGCGCAGGCATAAGTCTTCTCTGATCTCGCGAGAACACAGTTGCGGTGACGACAGGTGTTTTTACCCTAACACCACAAATAAAGCGACGCTGGAATATGTTTAAAACTGTTTATAACTGTCTTCCAGTGCTTTGAGTTTATGTGCAAACGAAGACAAGGCTAGTATTATTTATTATTCTTATTTCTTATTTCTTAAAAGGTCTAAATATTATTTGATAACGGTGATAAAGCCGCATAGTTTATTATGACTGTCAAAGCTGCATATGATTATTTCTGTAACAAGTGCTGTTTAAATGTGAGAGCTGTCAAAAATAATTCTAGATCTATATACATTTGTATATGATTATTTATAATAATACAATAGCTTTATATTTCCTGAGGAAAATGACAGTGGTGCTATGAAAAGCAATATTAGCTTGTTGTGTGCAGTTGCTGTAGCGTTGCTAGATTCTTATGTGTGGTTGCTAAGGTGTTCTGAGTGGTTTTAGTGTTGTTGTGGTTGCCAGGGCGTTGCTGTGCTAGGGCGTTGCTAGCACAGTGTTTTCAGTGTTTGCTAGTTCATGTATGATATATATGCATGCACATCCCCTCAAGCTGGGTACAGTTACAGAACACGCTGTAATAACTGTAGCAAAAAGATCTGCACATTGTTGTTATTATTGCTTTATCTTTCATTTAAACTGTGCCACCTTTTGACCAACTGGTCTTTATCAGCCCTAACAGCTCAACGTTCAAATTAAAGCGAGAGCGTTATTACCAAACCTCACACAGCCACACCAGAGTCTGCATGATCTTGTGCTGTCTAGAAAGTTGAGCACATCACATGTAGCACAGCCTCAGTCACAGGAAATTGAAGTTGTTTTGTTTTCTTTTTTGATGTATGTGTAAGTTTATATCCATCCTCACCCAATAGTTCATACTCATCAGTGAAAGTCATTAAATGTCACTAACACACTCATCAGTCTCTCGTGCTGCAGAAGTGTTAAATGATGCTGTACAACATCATTTCCATAACTAGACAGCACCACAATTCATCCAGTGTGCGTTTCTTTCCTTATCAGAAGCTGCACTTTTCAGACACGTCATTTCCGACTCATTCACACTTGTTGAAACTTGTATGAAAAGAGTGAGGCAATACAATCCGACAGGATATGTTTTAATAATAAACACCTGTCACAGACTTCTCTGAGATATTAACAGTATTCAGATTTCTGCAGGAGCACACAAATGCTTTTTTTCCCCAGCGTTTCCCACAATTGAACTCTAGCAAAATGATCATTCTTCTGAGAACACGATCTGTCGTGTTTTTACAAGAAACTTTTGTGAAGTCAATGAGCTCCAGAAATAATGAGCGGTACACACAACAACGTGTGTTTCAGTGTCTGCTAGAATTCTGGACAGTTGACATGCCAGTTTTCTGTTGAGTTTTAATGTGAGATGTATAATGTTGTCCTTCTAAAACCATTTGTGCTCTTTCTTTTGGAATTATTATGCACACAGATTTCATGATATTATTTGAGAAAGCACTTCAAAAATAAACTTTGTCACAGTATCTAGTTAAACAGACATTTTCTGCCATTCTTTTTTCAGCCATTAAACAGTTCTCTTCGGTAATGCAGCAAAGAGAGTTTAAATTGCTCAGAGCCACACAGCCACAGTGACACAAGGTTAACATTTAAACATTTAAATGAACATTTAAACCAACTTAGTTAAAAAGAAAATGTTCCTAAATGAGGGAGAACAGGAAGTGGCAGTGCTGAGGGGGTGGGGGTGCAAGCTGCCTCAATTCCCTGAAGATGGTTTTAATTCAGTTCTGGAACAAAGCGGCGAGCACCAGTGGTAGTCAGTGAAGCGTCAGAGGTTTGTTGTGTGAACACAACAAAGACCAGAAGTTCCAGCATGCTTTACTTATACTGCCATCAGCTGTCCTCTGATGTCCACAGAAACAAGATCTTTAACATGCAGGACACACTGTGTTTTGGTCTTAACAGTCACCATTGATGTGTGCAGAACTATGACATCGTCTTTCGAGTGTGTGTAAATGCTAAAGTAAAAGCAGTGTTTAGTGGAGTGAATTTGTTTAGCTCAGTAAAGTGTAAGTATAGTTAGTATAGTTAGTATAGTTAGTATAGTTAGTATAGTTAGTATAGTTAGTATAGTTAGTATAGTTAGTATAGTTAGTATAGTTAGTGTTTTAGGGTTCAGGATTCTAAGAAAGGACATGTTTGACTTGAACAGAATGAATAGTTGAATTAGTGAAAATTATTCGCATGACCGTTCTGTACTGTATACTGTATGTACAGTATGTATACAGGTACCTTTGCTGACCAGCATGCAGTCTGAATAGGGAAGGGTGGTTCACATGACAGTGAAATGAGGTGTCATCAATGACACCTGCACAAACAGTATTGGTGTTGAGTCTCAAGACTGTTACCAGCTGATGGTAAAAGCCATTATTGATTAGTGCTGTTTATTCCAGAGGCACTGTAATCACTGCAGAGCTGTAATAGTCCTACTGCACACGCTCACAGCTGTCACTAAGACACTAACTGCTTCTCCTGCGGGCACACGCAGTTCACACAGTCTGTGAAACCAGCAGTTCTCTCTGAAATATCAGCCACATCAGAAATTCTCCTGATATCATTTTGTATACTGTAGCTCCATTTTGTAATTTCAGAACAGTTTAAAAAGATGCAGAACTATTTAGAACTATTGTAACCTGGCATGGAAA
>JAZGTJ010019303.1:0-10981 GCA_036877575.1 Botia almorhae | reverse complement strand
AATGCACAAAAAATGTTAAATGTACTAATGTTAAATGTTAAATGTAAATAATAAATTTAATGTGGTTTGAGGGTAAATTGTGACCTGAACTTGTTTCCTGTAGTACCTTGCCTATCTTAGCACCTAGCTTTACATAATCTGCACTGTCCCCATTTGTCCCCAAATCTGATGCTGGCGTGTCAGGTTTCTGATTTTATCACGTCCTGTTCACACACTACAGTATCTCTCAACATCTCATTCCCTTTTTTTTCCCTCTGTTTCTCTCCCTCAATTGTTAAAAGCATTTTAATCCCCAGGTCTGGTTCTTTGATTCTTTGCTGGTAGTTCTTTATTATTCTGTCTTCTCTTTGTCTGTCCCCCCCAAAAGCCCACTCTCCCTAACCCAGGCCTTGCTCCAAAAAGCACACCCTAAAGACAATACCCTGGGCAGCTCGCCTGCTTGCTCTCACCCCGGGATTAAGGGGCCTCATCCTGCGGACACGGTAGACGTAACCATGACACCCCTTGAGCTGGTGGCCTATATTTATTTTTTGTCTTTAAAGGTGGATGAATATTCAAGCACAGCGCTGGGAGAATCTCCAGATAATCTGATCGCAGAGCCTCCTGAGGTCTGGAACCATAGGGGAGGGCTGATATGTGGGCGTCTGTCACCCCAAGGTTGACCCGGGAGCAACAACAGCCTGAGTCATATTAAAATGTCTGTGAAAAATCCCTGACAGCAAACATTCTTGTAGCTGGGTGCTAGTATAGGGAGGGCTAAATGGATGCAAAGCTAAGAGTGTGTGATCCTGAGGGGTCCAGTGTTCAATTCAAACCTGGCTCCCACAAAAAGAGATCATCTTTATGAAGGTTAATGCATCTCCACATCTCGCTAACCCAGCACACTCCAGCCTATCTTAGCTATTGAGCATTGTAGTGTGGCTCTCTGGCATCGATGCGTTCTGTGAGCAGAGCTCTTTGGGTACAGTGTCGTGGGTTTGAAGTGTCCTAATTGAACCTATTATGCTGTGCTATTTCTAACCAGAGAGCATGTAAAGAAAGAATGCTTCAATATCTTTTTAGAGGACATACATGGAAGAGAAAATGTGTTAAACGCTGCTGGTAAATCCAGCTTAAGCAGGTATCTTTATTTGGAACATGGTAGTTGATTTAAGATAATCACTAGCTGATCCTAGCTATCATGTTCCAAAACTCAGCTACCAGCTGAGATTTCCAAGTAAAAAACCCCATAAAACTTACCAGCCTGGTTGGTGGTGATGTTAACAGAAGCAAACTGGGGTGCATAGGGACTCTTATTGGAGACTCCGTTGACCGCCTGAATTTCAAAGCTGTACTGGGTGTGAGCTTGAAGATTCCTGACCGTCACATGTCTCATAGTCAGACCGAGGTGTCGGGGAGAGATGTCCACATTGTCATCACACCGCGTACAGGTACCACGCTCCGGCAGACACTTCTTACAGATAACATTGTAAAAAACGTCATCACGTCCACCTTGGTCACGCGGCTCACCCCACTCGAGCACCAGTGAGGTCTCGTTTACACTGGAGATGACATTGCGTGGGGCTGAGGGCACAGCTGCAAAAAAAACAAAGAATGCTGTCATTACCATCTACTAATGATGGGAATACACAATTTAATCAATTAAGTTTATAACTGTATGCAAATAAAACCTGCTAAAAAGACCAGCTTAAACCAGCCTAGCCCAGTCACCTTGAACAAAGTTCTACAGGCTATTAAAAGATAAGAAAGGTTCTTTTGGGGAAACCAAAAATGCTTCTTCTGTGACCATTTTTAGCACCTTTGTTTTTAAGAACGTAACATTAGTTAATTTAGATGGTCTCCCAGAAACCCCCCCCCAATCTCTAATTAAACTACATATTTGACTGGTTTAAGCTTTTTTAAAAGCATTTAAGTAAAGATGGTCAAGTAGGGCTCCATGCACATTCAATGCAGGTTAAAATACTTGTGTTTTATGCAAAGCCATGTTTTTCCAACAAAAAGCAAGATATAGTAGTAGTTTTTACATGGGAAAAGCAGTTTTGGGATGCATCAGTTCACAATTAAAACAAATAAAGCAGGAGAACAGGCAATTTTCCTGTCTGTCTGACTTGTGACTAAGGAATTAAATAAAATAGGAAAAAGAATAACAAATAAATAAAACAGATCATTTCTGAATGTGCAAATGGTGTTGAGACCATTTCATTTTTGTGAGCAGGGGACATGCAAATAAACAGCACAGCTTGTGTTTGGATGATGTCATCACTCACTTGTGCATCCTGAATCAGGTGAATCGTTATCTGCCCGATAGTAGCCGTTCCTGCAGGAACAAATGCTGGCGGCTCCAGAACTTGTCCGACTGTTTGGAGGACATGGGGTGCAGAATCCTTCACCCTGCTTAGACTTAAAGGTACCTGGACTGCAAGCTGTCAAGAGAAGAAAAAACATTGTCAATGCACGATTAAGATGCTACTTGGACTAGCACAGATAAACACAATGATAAGTGGAAAGCTGTAAAAATGAATTGCAATGAACCCCAAAATGGTTTAGGTACACTACATTTTCTCTTTGCACTGAATATCTCCGGTGTGTAAAAATGGTTTAAAATTGCTTGCAATTCAATGTTTTTTCACATGGCTGTGAATATGATTTAAGTGAAAGTGATTGTTAAAATGGGAGCTTTAGTTTCCATTTAAGAAGAGAAGTTTTAAGAAGAGAGATTTACTCTCTTGAATGCTGTATATGGGCAAATTCTTTCCACTTCTATTCTTCCAGTCTTGACATTATGAAGGTGCACAGGTTCTTGCTTACGTATTTATTTGTTCTTTGCTGTTGCTTTCCTCTGAGGAAAATAACCCCCTCATGACTAGACAAGTTCCAACAATGTACTCTAGCTCATAAACCCCATGCGCATATGCTAACTGTCAACTTCAATTACAAACACATGCTGTTCCAAACACCAGCACTCTTTAAAATGAACCCCTTCAATCGATACTCAAACACAGTGAATGTTGATGCTGTACCGCAGGAAATGTTTCTCCAAGATAAACAGAGCATATCGAAGGGTAAAAGCAAAAGTGTGAGCAGTTATCTTATAAATACAAAGATTAGCGTGTCATTCACAGGTCTTTGGCCTTTGTGGAGTTCAGACACCATTTACAGAGCTTGTGTACACATTATACCGCAATTCTGATAAACGTAGCCGTCCCCTCCAGGTTGCACAATAGCATTGGTGATCTTTCCGCTCTGATCACCTAAACCTACTTGTTAAGCGATAAAAGAGCCAATTTTGTGTTTATTAACAGCAGGGATGGAGTATGACGCCAGTTTCCATCCATTTTATCAGTAGCCTCTGAGGTTTGGAGCAGTAAATAAAACCTGTTGTGTTTTTAAGGAGCGGGTTTGAACATCTGGTTTCTTAACTGATAGCGTGCAAAGCAGAACACACTACCGTGATGTTCTGGAGGTCACCTTCCGAGTTCCCTTTCTCTGAATGCACAATATTGACACAAGGCCCTATTAGCACAGGGAAAACGTGTTAACTTGGTTGTGCAGGGGCTTATTTGTTCAACCATTAATCAAAGGTGTCCAGAGGTGTAGTAGCTAGCGGAGAAGGAAACTCATATAATGATTCATGCAGAGATTAAAATGAAACAACGAATAAGTTTATCGCACATAACCCATCGCTTTGGAGATTAATGTGTCTCTGTGTTTTTCCATGTATTTCATATGTACATAAATCAACTGAATCTTCAAGAGACAAATGATACCATCTAACTTGTAGTCTGTGTGAAAGACTGCTCAAACGCCCCCCTTCAAAAAAGTCGGCCTGTTTTCTGAAGGCTTGAAAGTGCTGATTAATCGCTTCCAAGAGGTAAGAAGTCAGTCTATTCCTTTCATCCTCACCTTCCTCTAGCAGCACTCCTGACAGAGCAAGAAAGCCAGAAGGTAAAAAAAACAAAAGAAATGCAAATCCTTTCTCCAGCACCGTCTATTGCTCACAGGGTATGAAGTGGCAAAACCTTCCTCACTGCCTCCCTCATTGAGAGCAGCACATAGAGCTTAGGGGAGTGATTAGAATTTGTGCTCAAATTGGAAGTCAGAAGCAGAAACGGAGTGGGGAAATATGGAGCGCTGAGGAAAAAAGGGTCTTTACGATTAATATTCATGTGAATGTCCTAACTGTACTCTGGCAGGGTATTAATGAGACCAGTGGCCTTCAGATGAAAGTGAGAGAGAAAGAGAGAGTTGACAGAGATTTATCCCTCCTTTAGTTTCCGGTCGGCTTGATTAGAGAACGTTTTATCAGGGCTCAGCCGCCAGGGCTTTCACCTTGAGCCACCACAAGCAAACAAATGAGTTTTTAACTGTACATCAGACGGCTGATTTCCGAGGACCGCCCCCTTTCCCTCACAGGTACACATGTTTAATATGTAATTAGCAGCAGTAGAAAAGTCTTTCATTATTTTATTTTGACAGCTGAACATTGTGTTGTGGGTGGTTGCTAAAGCAGTGTTTGGTTGCTGAGTTCTGAGATTTTTTAGCATTTTGTTGTGCTGTTCCAAGGGTGTTCTAGGTGCTTATCGGCTCCACCTGCAACACCCAGACAAAATTGTCCACCATTAAACATTTATAATATTCAGCACTATAGGTATGTCCGTTTTTCAATTAAAATACATTGTTGGTACTGTAGCTCAATTGGTAGAGCACTGTGTTAGCAACACAAAGTCATGAGTTTGAGTCCCAAGTAAAAAGTATCTCAGCTAGTCACATGATTTGAGGAGTCATTTACATCTGCATCAAAAATGTGCTGGATAAGTAACAAATCAAAGTTTAATGCTTAGGGTTAGTGTTTTTTCAAATACTTAATTCTAAGTTATATGGCAACAGTTATATTGATACTTGCCATGTACATGCCATTCTTGTCGTCGTCGACATTTTATTGACTGTTTAATTTAGTTATTTACCCCAGAGGTTCATTCCTCAGTCTTTGTAGTTTTTATAATGTGTTGGAACCAACTGTCTCTTTGTGACCTTTAGCTTCTGGTGCCTTATCTGTCAGGGTTACTTTGCTCTCTCCATCTCATGCTCTTCATTAATGTTTCACTGCAGCTCTTGCCCTTGGTCCGAAAATCGATTCCTGGTCTCCTCTTGCTCCCAGCTCTCCATTTGACCCTTGACCTCACGCTGTCTGCTTTTCTCACTTTCGCTGTGGTTATGTTACACCCAGACTTAATTCGCCTCAGCCTAACCTGATACGTTTTTTTATCAAGACACCTCCTTTTCTCTCAGCAAAATGTTCCACTCTGATAGACATAGACTCTTTTACTTATTTATTGGTTTGCTCTGCTTAAATTGAGGTCGGATAACCACATTTGCTGTTAGGACAAACACCCTCAATAAAAAATAGGATGATTTGTCCATGTGGCTTAATGTGATACGGTAAGATAAGGCAAAACTGGACAGTGAGAAAAACACATATATCAGCACTCACCTTGACACTGTGTATCCTTAACTGCAGGTTCAAAACCAGCCATGCAAGTACAGGCACCTACAGGAACCATCCACTCTCCATCTCCATTGCAGTAGAGTTTGAGAGGGACGGATACTTCCAGAGCATTATGCACGCAAGTGCCAGGGGCAATGACCAGCGAGGTGGCTTCAGCCCCTGTCGCTGTCTCAGGGAAGACAGCGAAATTGGCAATGGTTGTAGAGCACTTCTTGTAGAACGCTCGAACAGAGATTAAAGACATGCAAGCGCCCAAGTCCTGGAAGGCCAGGTAGAAGCCAGCTTTGGAAAGTGGACCAAAACTGCGGACCTTAGTGTTGACCCGACCGGATTCCAACATAGAAAAGCTCTCATCAGGAGCAATGGTGTCCACCTTAACATAAGGGTTCTCCATCCAAAATGGACTGGTGGCGGTGGCTGAATCTGAGTCAGACTCGTAGTAAAACAGATTGAAGGTCTCTTTACACGATCCTGGAATGTTGGGAATACTGTTGCAGTCTCGTACGGTGAATTTCATCTCCACATACACACGGAGAACATCCTTGCGGGGGATAAAGTCACTGCGAAGCCAGTTGTTCTGGTTAAGTTCACGGACATTGCACACTTGGTACGTTCGAATGGGGTTCATGGCGTCATCGTAGCCACTTACTTCCTCCCACTGTGAAAAAGAGAAAAAAATATAGAGGAAAGAGAAAGAAAGAGGAAAGAGAAAGAAAACACTGTTAATCACAGATATACAACAGCATATAAGGTCACCTTTTAAGTCTACAGGATGAGCTAGCATTTATTACATGCTGCATTCAGTAGCAACAAAAGCAATAACAAGTATTTTATCTATACCTCAGTAAAAGACATTTTATTGCCGGTCTTATAAATTATACCGTTCTCATTTTGACGTTATCCAGAGTGTTAGAAGTTAAGTTCTGAGGTGTTATGCAGCACAGAGGTACAGCAGGGAATAAATCACTCTTTCTTAGCCACAGTTTCAAACGCTACAGGAGAATAGCCCAAGAAACAATATAACAGAGGGAACATGCTGAGAAAGAGTGAATGGGGTGGATGAAAGCAATGGGAAATTAAATTTTGTGCTTTTTGGTTTGTGCCTTTTCAATTACACACGTGCACAGCGCCATTAAGTGGGGAACGGTGAGCTGGTGTTTCATCTGCGTTCACCAGTTCAATGAGGAAAACCGCCTGGCAAATTCATCAAAATTAACGGTGGAGTGTCAGAACTCCATTGAACAAAAGAACGAGTGGATGTTTACCTCCTACCTTGAGTGCTGAGTGCTCTCTGCATCACTTCACAATCAATTACCGTTCAATTACACCATCATGATTACATTGTATTCATGTGGCCCAATAAGCTAAATCTAATCCACTAACTAAAATGTTTCCCCTTTGTGTAGCAGAATCAAAAGAAAATCTTTTGTAATAGTGGGATAAAACAGCATTTTGTGGTGAATACTGTGTCCTTTCAAAAGAATTGAGAGTAGTAGCTTATTATCAGGTAGGGCTTATTGCAATTGTGCTGTTCAAAGCTGCATTGTTTCATTGCACTTGTTATCGCTGTGTCATCTTACAAGATGCAATAGGCAGTTAAGGGGCATTTACACTAACAGTGACTTAATTTAAAACAGCAGTTCATTGGCAATGAGAGTTGAGGAAAGCAATAGCTAATGTTGCTGATAGACTAGACGAGAAGAATTTAACTTTATGCTAATGAGTTAACGCAATGCAACCACCAATGAGTACAGAGAAGAAATGAATTGTGTAAATATGCAGCAACATAAACATCCACCAATGGGAGGGTAGACAATTTTAAGACCCCAATTTTAATGCAGATTTAACTGTCAATAATCTTGAAAATGGCAGCAAAAGATTTGTACAACAATCTAGGCAAGTCTAGTTATCAATGTTGTGTTTATCTGAAAGAACCTTAAAAGGTATCCAGGATCAAAACACTAAACCCGCTGCCGTACACAAACAAACAGCATTTATTAACAACAAATGACTCATCTCCATTTTGGCAGTGGAACAATGGCAATGCTCAACTATGAGGCACTATAGCGTTGTTTACGATTACAGCAAAGAAAACCCTTTGCAGTGTAAAACTTCAGAGCAAGAGAAAACAAACTGTAAATGAGCGAACAAACAAGCCAAAAAGAAAAACTAGCATGGCATCCAGAGATTTACTGATCAGAGTATAACAATGTTTGTGTTGAGGTGAAGACTTTAATTAACACAACAAAATGGATGTTGTGTGGACAGGCCATTCATCCCTACAGGCCCGGGGGAATGAGGCAGACAGAGCTTCCAGAAATCTCTGCTTTATCACAGCCTCCCTGAGCCTGGGCTGCAGAGATCAATAACCTGCACCAGGTCAATGGGACAGAAGAAAGAATGAGGTGTAAATGGGCATTTACTTCCACAGAATAAATTGCTGAGAGAGTGAAGACGGGAGGCGGGAAAGTGGCCTCACACGTCGCATTTTCGTCCACTCCTCTGGGGATTACAGAGCACAGCTACCTGACAGCAAACTTTCTTCCTTCCACGATTAATGTGTTAAATAGGATGCTGGAAAGAGGTTCAGTTCCCCATCATCCATTTTACTAGATGAATAGTTAAACACATTCCTTATTTTTTCACTTCAGTCAAAGAGAGCTAATGAATTTACTTTTAGATGGAGATGCAGCTGTGGGATGGTGGTTAATGTAGATTATATAAATATACATGTGGTCCATTAGTGCTCTTTGTCCTGGTTTGTTGATCTTTGAGTAATCAGCCAATCGGTATGTTTAAGCAATGGCGGGTCAGCTTGTTTATTTTTCTTTTATGGTCTTAATGCAGACACTGTATTTATCTGTGTTTATGGCTCCTGTTACAGTAGTCTGACTAATGACTAATAGGGTCAGTTTAAATAAGAAAGATAAAAAGAAATGCTGAACCAGGCTGGGATTTATTCCAATTTTTAATATTACCCAGGCACAGTTCCCATTATAGTTTTCTGGGTGTGACATGCCATTCAATTTTGTGTCACACACTGAAAAAGAGTTATGGAGGGTGTAGCTGTGCCAGTTAAACCAGTGCTTTCACAATTTGTGAAAGCACTGTTTTTTTACTCTTCCATGATAAAAAAAATTCAAATTGTTCAGTGCATTAAGAAAAGCAGAGCTGCTACAAGCATGTATAAATAATGTATTAATCCATTCATGTTTTACTTTATTTGTTTTTTACTGTAATGCAGAACAAAATCACTGTCTTTCAGCAATAAAATGGTGTGAAAAACATTATTAAGAATAATTGGAGAAAATGAAAAAATGTGTTTAATGCATTAATGTAATACAAATTTAGAAAAAAATGCTTAGTTATCATAGAATTAGCATTACAACGCAAACAAATCCAGTAGTTTAAAACATAGGTTTCATTTTCTTTGTTTAAAGTATAATGTTATTCCTATGATTCGGGGATTTGGGTTGAAATGTAACCTGGGTGTTTTTGAAAGATTCACCTCAGTGTGGTGCAATTAAAAAATAAAACTGCCATTATACAGTAACATTTAAGAAAATGCCACACTGGTGCCGCATTTCTGTCTGTTCTAAAACACAGTGGGGCGGAGCAGGTGAAATGTATGGTCGTGTGCATGACAGGGTGCAGAAGGGACAGAACCGGGCTAAAAGGAGGCATCTGTCGGGTGTAAAGTGGGTAGTGCTGTGATCTATTGTGTTAGTGGGAGTTTTAGTGTTTTAAAGGGGGGTAGGGAGGGATATTTACAAGAATAATATATGGATGGGGAAGGTGCGATTTGGGCTGATTTGTGTCACTGGGTCTGATCTGGTGCTTTGTGCTTTGATGTTAAGTTACTCGGAAGTAAAGGTTTTGGGGAGGGGTGTGTGCAACAGCTGGGATGGTGTGACAGAGGGCAAGGGGGCAGCAGACATGCAACGGCCTTAAGTACAGGATACAAAGAAGAGAGGTGTAATAGATGAAGACCGAGTAATAGATACATTTATCAAGAATAAAAGATGACAGTGTCTGGATATTGTTAAAGGTGAGCAAAATAAACTTCTGCTGTTTCGGCCAAAAGCTTGTGGGCACAGATTTCAC
Organism: Botia almorhae; assembly: GCA_036877575.1. NCBI lineage: Eukaryota > Metazoa > Chordata > Actinopteri > Cypriniformes > Botiidae > Botia > Botia almorhae. Next base: position 1,371 of record JAZGTJ010019303.1, on the reverse strand, counting down.
CCCTGGAGAATGAATGTGAGATGGGTGAAATCTGATCTGGGTTTTGCCTTTATCTGATTAAAGTCAGGGCTTCCTGTGTTTCACATACAGCACTGGAACAAAACTGTAACTCGGCCACTTACTGTATAATACCACTTGATTTAAAGATACTAATGCTGATAACTCACAAAACCTTTGAAATATTGTTGTATTTAACCCTAAAATCAAAAAGTAATTGTAATACTAAGCAATGCAGAAGAATGAAGTCGCAGTCAAGAATTTAAAAGGAATTTGCTTCACCATATCACATTGTAAAAATGCTTTTTACGATAGATTCGATTTTCTTTAAGCCAAATGTAAATTATTTTAATTATAGGGTGAAATGTGATATTTTATACATTATTTTGACTGAGGACAGAGATCAAAGACACTTAATAGACTCAATAGAATAAAATAAACACAATATATAACCCGATAACAAACAAAAAAAGAAACTCACCCCAGTTTCCGGATGAGAAGTCCAGGCGAGTTCGGTTGTGGCCCATTTGGTGTCCATCAGCGTTTCTGCAGAAAAACAGTAACGATTCACTAAGTTTGAATAACAGCAGGCAATAGCAACATATCGTAAACTAATAAGCTAAAATCAAATCAAATGAAAAACCATGGACAGAATTGATTTCCCACTGCGCAGGAGGTGCAAAGCAACACATAACAGTCACCGTCCATATTGGTAATACATTTTAATGTATCATGGTACTCACATGGGCGCAAGAACAGAGAAACACTATCATGCTAATCAGCAGTGAAAAGATGGTGGAAAGGGAAAACAGCTTTGTGGGTGAACCAGAAGGCATTGTCAAAGATTTATGACGGCCCTCCTCTAATTAGATTTAATTAACCGTGTATTTGCGGGGTGGGAAAGAAAAGCTAAGTGTTTTTGAAAGACGTACACACACACAAAACATCTGAATGCTTGCACCCTTAAGCTAGCAGCTGTAAAACTCAAGAGGATATATAACACAGCACAAGAGGTCTGGAATGACACCATAAAACTCACAAAGGAAGATCCGCAATGTTCCTCAATACCCAATATGCTCTGTCTGTCTGTTTTGTTCTGTTCTTCAATTTTCTTCCCACCAGCCATATGTGCAGCTTTCTGTCTTTATTAAAATGAAAGCATGCTCACTCAGCGTAGACTACAACACATTGAGACAACCATTTTACCTTCTGCCACCTGCTTTTGCTGTTTATTTATAGCCGATTGTTACAAATGTACGTTGTGACTGTGCTTTGCCGAAAATAGATGGGTGGGATTGTTTTAAACAGAAGACATATGTTAAGGTATAAGAATGCATAACTAATGTCATCTTGTTCCCCAAAATGAGTGTTAAA
>JAZGTJ010019302.1:0-10981 GCA_036877575.1 Botia almorhae | reverse complement strand
ACAAATCTCCACACGAAACTATAATGACAACACAGATCTTACTTACTCACTTACTCATTTTGTAAAGAGAACAAACAGAATCCCTATTCATGTCAAATAAACGTGACAAATAAATGAAGTTTAACTGGACTGAAACAAATTCAGATATTGTTAATCTGATAAATTAATCAGCTGACCCGAAAATAATTTCTGTTCAGTGGAACAGAAAGAAAAGGAAATTAAATCTGTTTTATGGGCAATAAAACCAAAGTAACATGAGCTCAAGTGAAGTGAATCTGAATCAGGTCTGAACACAAGGGAATTCAGCGGATTCTGACCTGACCAGAACTCAAATAGAGATAGAGAGCGAGAAAGAGAGAGAGATAGAGAAAGAGAGAGAGCACCATGGTATTACCATCTGACACTATCACAGCACTTTTTAAGGGGGTTAATCTGGAGAATGAGTTTTACTGATTTAGATTCAAGGTAAACTACATTGTGTGTAACTTTTTGTAACTTTGTGACTCTCGTGTAGCTAAATGTAACTTTATTTTGTTGACTTACATGCATTTGAGATCTTGTGATTGTCTTTTCTGAGGTATTTGATGGCTGGGTGATGAAGGGTGAGAAGTTCCCGAGCACACAGGACCATCCTCTTCCTCTGTATGAGCGTTACTCTGATTATTGCCATGCTGGAGCGGCTCGACCAATCACACGCTCTTCTCAGAATGTCGCTATGCTGTTCTTCAGAATTCACCAATCAGGGAGCAGCTTCACAATAACGTTCCGCAAACTCATCAATCCCTTCCGTTAGTACGCGCACACACACACACACACACACACACATACACACACACCCACACACAGCACTGTAAGCTGAAATACAACCACAAACTATTAAGAAAGTCATCTATGTGATCTATGATGGAAATCTAAGAAAAATATAGCTGTTCATTTTGCAGTATTAAGTGAAAAACATGAATAAACACACAATGTTGCAAACATAATACACATCCCAGCCCAGAACCCATACAGAGTCTGAAATAAGGTACTGACTCTCTCTCTCTCTCTCTCTCTCTCTCTCTCCGCAGCCTGTAATGTTGTCTCTCAGACCCCAGAGGGCAGTTTTACTATGGTCATCCCCCAGCAGCACCGAAACTGCAGCTTCTCCATCATCTATCCAGTGGAGATCCAAATCGGAGAACTCAGTCTCGGCCAACACAATGACCTCAAGGTGGGCATGAATCCACACCTACAAGTGTGAGATGATAATGCCAACCAATCAGAATTCAGCAGCACTGTGATTATTATATTAACTTACAGATATAATAACTAGGACCTAGTCATGCTTGTACATTTATCTCCTGTGTATTAAGTCAAGCAGATTGTTTACCTCTTAAAAAGTTAAAATCATAGTTTATCATTTATAAAACACAAATTTCTGTCTAAATTGTTCATAAATGATGCTTAAATCTTTATATGATGTTTACATGAGAACAGTTTTCATAAGTTTACACAGTGTTTTGTGAATAAGCCTCATGATGATGAATGTGACCATCTGCTGTGTGTGTGCTGCATGCAGAGGTCCGTTCTCAGCTGCGCAAGTTCTGGAGACTTTGTTGAGCTTCTGGGAGGAAATGGTATGGACACCTCAAAGATGTTCCCAATGGCAGATATCTGCTACTCCTTCAATGGACCAGGTGAGATTTCCTTCTCTATTCCTCCATCATCCTCATCAGTTATACCTGCATCTTGTGTTCCATTGTTGTCTTAAGGTGTAATATTACAGTTTTGGGTGTAAGGGACCTTATAAACTCTCGGTTTGTGTTTTGCGTTCATCAGTCCAGCTGAAGGTCGGGTGTGACAACAGTGTGGTCAGAATGGTGTCGAGCGGCAAGTTTGTAAATCGAGTTAGTTTCCAGTATCGACTATTGGGATACCAAGAGCTTCAGCAAATGAAGGGCAACAGTGTTGAAGACGTGTGTTTAAGACCATAAGACTCTCTCTCTTTCTCTCTCTCTCTCTCTCCTGTTGGGGGAATGCCAAACTAACTGGAGTTTGATATTTAAGCCTTTGGGCCTTTATTCTATTTTTTCCACACAAAAGAATTTATTTTTGTCTCTTGCTTTCATTTTACTCCTCTGTTCTTTTTAATATCATAAACGTGTAAAATCTGTGTTTGATGTTAAATAAAATATACACCTGTGTTGGTGCACATTAGCTGTTTTACTGGTTTTATTGGTTACTTACAGTAGAATCTGTGTTACTGCACAAGTATTAACATCCAGTATGTCTTGATTTATTAATCTGCATTAAAGAACTTTTGTAAACAAATGACAATGGTTTACTGTTTGTGAACAAAAGTCAGTATCAGTGTAACACTTAGTGAAAGAAATCTGCAGCTGAGTTTAATAATAAATTAAACGGCGTTAAAAAGAGTTTAATAATACAGAACACATGAACCTATAAGAGTTCAGCTGATAGTTACAAATATTTGTGCCTCTCTGATTGACCCCCATTTCATGTGATTATATGAATGAAGTGTGTGTGTGTGTGTGTGTGTGTGAATCTATGATTCCTACTGTATGTGTGGAGATATCATAAATGAATGAAGTGTGTGTGTGTGTGTGTGTGTGTGTGAATCTGTGACTCTTACTGTATGTGGGATTTGATGAGGCGGGTCACCTCATGCTTGATTAAAGTTTGCTGTTCACATTATGCTGGTCGGAAGCGTGCGCTCCAGAGAGAGTTTAGCAGGATCATTGACAATGAAGTGAATTGATAATGAAGACTCCCAGCAGGAGACACACAGGATAAGCACAGCTGTGCGAGTTTCCTGCCGAGCACATCAACAGAGAAATCAGCCCAGGCTGGAAAATACACCTCTGTCCCACATGGGCCTGTTGACAAAGAGAGAAAGACAATTGCATCATAAAATACTTTCAAATACACTTAAAAAATAAAAGTTCTGAAAGGAGTTATTTACAGCAACACCATAGAACAACCATTTTTGGTTCATCCATTTTAGAAATATTTCTTTATTACTATTGAACAGAACCAATCCACTACAAAGAACCTTACAAAGAACCGTCTGTGCAACAGAAAGCTTCTGTAGATTTATGCATTTAGGTTCTACATTTATTTTTGATCAGTTCACGTGTTCCCTGAGAATCAAACGAAAATCTTTGTGCTGCTAATGTAAAGTTCCACCAGTTCAGCTACAGGAACACTTTGGATGTTAAAGGTTCTTTAGGGAACCAAACCACCTTGTAAAGAACATGTTAGGAGTCTTTATAGGGGGGTGATTGATCAGGTGACATCTGAAAAAAAGGTTATTTTAACTACTGCATGTATCGGGGCAAACATAAACTTTCCCCCAGTTTTGCTATAAATGAGCAGCTGCAGGGCTCTCTTAATACAGCACAGTGATCAGATTCTGTTTAACCTCACCAGCGTAGCTGACCAGGTCCCTGTTTATTCACAACACAGGAAATCAAATGAATGCTGAACAATCCGATTATACAGAATATTTGATTATGTCATTATAAAGTCAGACAGGCGTGTAGCCTCAATAACAAGCATAACTGTCACCCTGTCAGCAGCTGATCAGTGTTCATGTTGATCTCAAGAGCTCGAGGCTCTAAGATCAAAGGGTCTGATACAACAGTACCCTCATGCAGCAAAACAGGTTGAGTTTATTCTGGCTACAGGTCTTATAAAAGACTTCATTTCAAAGACACTGAAGGGGCAATTTTAGAAAATGCCAAGTGGGCCTCACTGAAGACTGGGAGACGCTAATACTGCAAAAACAGAGAAGATGCGAGGAGATGTGGAACACCGATAGAGAGCACAAAGATCAAAAGAAGAAAAGCAGGTCTGCGATTACGCTAATGATCTGTTTCCTGTTTATCAGGCAGGAACACTTGATGCTAAAGCTAACGCTGTGATGCTAGGATGAAGGTTAATGATGTCACATATCACAATGTGTTCAGAACATTGAGATGATACATTGAAACAGAGTGTAGAAAATAATACGGCTGTTTCACATGATAAAATAATCCTAAAGAAAGCTTTTATTTTCTTAATGCAAAATATAATTTCCTTTCATTTTTATTTTGTGGTTAAATGTGATATTGACCTTCACATGTCTGTCTCAGAGAAACCATGTTAATTCTTTTCCAGTTTTGTATTATTTTAATGGATTTAGTTTTTACTGCATTGTGTTTGTGATCAGCTGGATCAATTCACAGGGTTTTCACAGGAAACAGTTTTCTGCAGTATCTGGGGTTATCAGTCCTGGTCATGAAGGTTTATTCCCGTTTCATATCTCCACCTCCACATATATCCAAACACACAGATCCTAATCCTGCCCATCAAATGAAACAGCATTCATTGTGTAGTCTTATCAGTGAGGAACGCTGCATCGCCCCATCTGAGTCACACACACACACACACACACACACACACACTTCCAGCTGAAATCTTTGGATAGTGTCGGGCAGTTGGCAATAAACCGTTTGAGAGCATAAACAGTACTAGTTGACTTTTCCAGAGTGATAAAGAACTTCCAGCTCTGATTGTTAAACTCACCAGAGAAACTTTGTCTTAGAGGAGAAAGTCTCTTCAGAGTCTCTTCAATCTGTGAAACTGCAGGTTACTTTTCACACTCTCAATCTGTATGTTGAAGTCAAATAAAACCAAACTGACATTCTCCATAATTATTATTAATGTCATATAAAACATTATTATAAATGTACTGTGTATCATAGCGGTTTTTGCTTATTTTTAATCAAATAAAATTATAGATGGGATCTTAAAAGATTGTTCTCAATTAAATCTTGTTGTTATAAAGAGATAAAGATGTTAGACAGATTTAAATATTTCTCTCTGTTGGTGTTGAATGAGAGCCGTCATCACAGTTCCACCAAACAAACAGCACATCTGCTCAGCATTTACTGCACTGAAGGTCCTTCCTAAATCCTGCTGAGGCAGCAGACACATAAGCCACAGGACAGAGTGTGTGTGTGTGTGTGTGTGTTTTATGAGGATTTGGAATATGGCGTCTGCTTACAGTCACTAAATGGGATTCTGAGCTTAACCTCGGACACGGACTCAAACATATCTGAAAATTATAAACGGCACAAAGCCTTTCTGAGTCATTTATCTTCAGCATGACAAACTCTCTCACACACAAACACACACAGTTCTGCAGTTCACCCGCTGTGAAGGTGTTACAGACGCTGGTACTAACTCACAGCAATGTGACGCTGTTGGGGCTGATAAAAGCTTTCATCTGCTTCTGGAGGCAAACCCCAAAGAGAGGAACGTCATGTTCTTCATCACACTCATCGTCCTCACCTCACCATCATTCCTCAGTCTGTTGAGGAAGAATTTAGAAAATTACTTTCAGCTCAAATTTAAACAAGCAGATTTGCTTAACCTGAAATGCTAAGAACAAGATTCATCTTCTTTTGTTCAGAAACACATGATCAAATTCTGATTCGGATAAACTCTCTACGGGTTCCTGTCATTTACTAAAGGCAACTAAAACAGGCAGTTTTATTGCCAGTTAAAAGTGAATTACACTTAACTTTTAATACGGCCAGTTTAATCCTTTATATTCTGTAATGTGATTAAATTCTTTGGTTGCCATGACCACAGACACAAGCAATGCTAGCTTTTGGGGAACACTGTTCCAAAAAAAAAAAATTAAAATTCAATTCAATTTAACACATCATAACTTCAACATTTGATTTTAGAGTGAATCTCTTTGATGGTTTCTACTGTAAACCAGTTGACTTTTGTCTCAGTTATGACATCATTTTAATGTCCTCAGAATATCCTCCAATGACGTTCTCTCTGGAGTTTTGTCTGGTTTAGCTACAGGAGCACGTCTGCTCTTCAAATAGCATGTAAGTGAATAACCCTCATTATTTTAAGCTATAAATAACACACAGTCTCTCACAGTGTAATGACCCATGTGTGCAGTGCACGTACGGCCCCGCGACAGACCGCGAGTTTGACCACGACCTGCTTCTTCAGAAAGAGCGCCGGTCTAAAACACATTACGGATGTCTAAAAGATGGGCGTGCGAGACGGATGACACCACCTGGCTCTCTCACGTCACTCTGATGAGGAAGTGGAAGATGAAGAGCGTGACGCAACACTGGGCGGAGGAGTGGAGGAACAGAGGGAATGTGTGAGGAGAGATAAGAACCAGTGAAAGTCTTACAGATAAGACCGAATGAGGGGTGACGATTGAGATTATTCTGCGGGAACACACAGGAAATAGATCTTAAAGTGGAGCAAACACACACACTCCTGCTTTGTTCCAAAACTAGCATGTTAACTCCGTAGGCAGCATAGGGAGGCATCAATGCAACTACAGCCATACTGTCACCTGAGATCCTGTTTTAGACTAATTACGCGACATCGCATGATCTGTCATGCAGAAGACAATCCCACAATGCACTGCAAGAGATGAGAAAACTGTTGATTACTGTACGAATACACTTATGATTCAGTCCACACTGAAAAGTATTGAGGTTATTAGACTATTTTAAAACAGTCATTTCTGGTTTTGGAAAAGTCACGGAATGAAATTATTTCTGATACAGTGATTTTTTTATAGCATTTTTTAAAAATAGTGATACAGATTAATGAGGTTCTATTTCAGAAGGTTACCAAAAAGGCAGCTGTCTATGTAGGCTGCAAGACATCTCACTAGATTTAGGGACAGAGCCTTCTCCACACCTCTCTCTGCTGTCTTAACCCACCTCCTCGACTTCATCTCCTCCTGTTCGACCCTTGTGTGTGAGAGAGAGAGGGGGGTGGGGTGTAATCCTTTCCCTTCTCTGTGTCTTCTGGTTCTCTCTTATCGCTGTCGCTGGTAAACAGATGGAACTTCACGGGCTGGATTTCTCTTTGTGTTCGGCTGGTGCTGGTCTGAGCATCGCTCTTCTGCAGACACCTGAAAACTGCAGCGGAGCACATGTCTAATCTCACAGCTACAATCTTTCAGAAACCACAGCACGCTGCTCAACACAGAATCAAACCCCATCCCGGTTCACTTCTTTAACACATGCTTCTGTTCTTATTTCTGCAGTGTACATTATTACAATTAAATATTTCTCTTCACTTTCTTTACTTTATCAAAACATAAAAACCATTTTGTGTTGACATGCAAACTATCAAAAACAGAGTTTTGGGTTTGGAAGGTTTGGTTAATTATTTTGTTATTGAATGTTTTGCCTAAACTCTACATCTGAACATTTTGGTAAGAACATAATAATTAATAACCACGATACACAACAACCCTCACAAAATGAACTAATGGAGAAAGCTTTCTGTGCCTAATAGAGCATTTGAATTACTACTGTCTATAACAGCAACATTAAAGCATTAAAAATGCATTTATTCAGAGAGACCTTTCACTCAGGTGTACTGGAAGATGATACAAATGGAAAGCAATGAGAAACGAGAGAATGGTGAATCAGCCAGCAGAAATAAGACAAACAGAACTACAGGCCATTATGAGACAAAGATAATTATCACATCTGAGCCATCGCTGTCAGCCAGGACTGATTCACACATGGAGAAATGTCCTCACACAGCAATTATTATAACGATTGGAAATATCTAAGGTAACTCTGGCCTGCCATCTACAGAAGGACATTCAATTCGGCCCGTTTATTCTACTGACTGATTATTATTTTACTGACTGATTTTAATGACTAATCATTTATACAAACATTTTTTCAATATACCAAAAGAATTCATGTTTTTTAAATCATAAATATCATGTAGCTTTTTCGGGTTATTTTATTTGATCTTTCATTAACAATCTCACTGGGACAACTGGTCCAGAGCTGAAAGGATAGTATGTATACTTTCAATAGTATGCTATTTTTCTGTAGCATAGAATACTACTTCATTTGCCAAAATGTGCAGTATACACCATAGTGTGAGGAACATTGTTTTAAATAGCATGCAGTATACAGTGTGGTTAGCAGTACGCTGGTATTCTGTTCCAGACACCAATTGTTCAGTGAATGAAGAACGTTTTACAACATGTTTCAGTTTCATAATTTAATGAGTGAAAACAGGAGCACAAAGTTTCGAAGTCAAAGCAACGTCTAAGCATAACACACAGCATTAAAAGTCTTTGTAAATAATCAATATTTATAGAAATGATATTTAATGATCAATTTGCTTGGAGAAAGGAATCAGGGACGATGAGCTGCTAACAGGACATGAGAACTCCAGTAGTTATTAACAAATCTTTAATACATCATAGAACATCACATGCAGGTACTGCAGTATCTCATGTATCCCTTTATTTGCCCTCTCGTCCTTTCTTCTTCTGTTGCTCCTGGAAGAAGTCGTTACACGCCACCGTCAGCGCCGCCACCAACACAACAAACTCGTTGAAGTCCACTTCATTGTCCTTGTTGGAATCCAGATCATTCATAATCTTTTCCACCAGGTTCGGGTCCTTCTGTGACTGAACAAACAAAGCAGCTGATTGGTCAACACAGCGTTCCAAATGTGCTAAATACGTTGTGCTTATACGTTGTAAAAATCTGATTGGATAAGCCACACCTGACAGTGATTGATAAATGCTTTGTGGGACTTGAAGGGTTAACAATAAACTGTATATACATAAATGCAGATCCACCTAAGCATCTACACTTTGTCCTGACATCCATTCCATATGACCACAAGCAGGCAAGGCCCAGTGGCCATGCGTTACCATGGTGATGTTGGTAACCAATGAGCTGCCACTTCAATGAGCTGCCAATCATCACATTCCTTCAGCCTGTGGCTATTACGTATGATTGACTACTCATGTGTGTGTGTGTGTGTGTGTGTGTGGTTAACACACCAAGTCACCAGACACAGTGTGGAATCTCACTCATTACTCCTTTACCTCCTAATGTTACAGTACACACTCCCGGGAGAGAACGCGTGTTGTGGTGAGGGAGAGGTGGGAATCTATATCGGGCTGTGTTCCAGGCACTAATTGATGATGCGTAAGCAACAGTCTCGCTCTGATGATGCGTACACAGCTGAGACCCACATTCAAGAGGGTGAATCTCACAAAAACATCAGATCATATTTCATTCCAAAATTCAAAAAGAAAAAATGAGAAGTTGCATTTTGAAATGATCAAATAAAAGCCTATTTTTAGGACCATTAATAGTTTTTGTATTTTAACATGATTTACATATAATACGATTTTTCTCGTATCTGTCATTTTTTTTTGTATTTCCTATAATTCTCAATGGTCATTCTCAAAATTATAGTAGTGTATTAAAATTATAATGTATTTAAATACACCAAATCATTCAAAACAAACATTACCATGACGTAACAATACTTTTATAAAAATTACAATCTAAAAAAAAGGCAAAGAAATCTTAAAAGTCCTTAAACAGACTATGATGATTACTATTATATAACAATGTCTAACATGTCAGTATTTTTATAATATATTTTTTTTATCTTTTTTATTTTTGTATTACAATATGACCAGGATATGTTCTCATCAGGTATATGAGAAATGAGAGGCAGAAGACTCGACACACACACACACACACACACACACACACACACACACATACACTGATGTGCACGCAGATGTTTTCTTGATCTTTGTTAAATACTTCCTAATTATGAACAACTTTTAGCTTTTGTGGAAGGATTTTGTATCTGATGGGAACTAAACTGAACCGCGAGGAGGAAACACATGCCTGTGTTCAACACACAAGTAAATAAACTGAAACGTTCACAGAAAAATTAAGCAACTCATGATCATTAATCAACACTCTCACACACTCTGTATTAAACATGCGACACGTTTGTGTTAGATGTTTAAATCTTCAGTGGTAACAGATGAAATTAAAGCATGATGTTGGCCTGACTGTTTCTCTAATCTCTGTGCTCTCTCTCTCTCTCTCTCTCTCTGTTCATATAACAGCTCTCATGTGATGTGACATCACATGGTCATAGGTTAAAACATGATTTAAATCACATTTTCAGATTGTTGAAATTCTCTGTTTAAAAATCCACATGTATGTTTTTAAATATCTCTTTAAATATCTTGTTCTATAAATATCTTTAAACATCTTTAAATATCATAATGTGCTTGAAATTAACACACAATAAATGCAAACGCTTCATGTATAAAATGCAGTATGCAGCGACAGCTCAGCTCCAGCCTACCATGAGGAAGTCGGTGAGTTCGCTGTTCAGCAGCTGCTTCAGCTCTCCTTTATTCAGCTTGTATTTGTCTCCTTCATTCCCAGAGTAGTTGTGGAATACGGTGATGAGCGCGTCCATGGCTCCCTCCAGTTTACTGGGCATGACTGCTGAAGACACCTGAGCAGAGGACAGATGCTCATCTACCTGACGGACATTCATGCAGTCAAAATGTAACATTGTACAAAATGTACATTATATATATAGAGAGAGAGAGAAAGAGAGAGAGAGTACATACATATATACATAAATTATTTCTGTAGTAACACTATATATTCTTATATATTTTCTATATAAAGCACTTACTGTATGAACACTATGTAAATACTATGGAAAGAATACAGTTGTCATTCAGTACCATGAGAAAAGATTAACATCTGATTAATTTCATCATATTTATTACTGTTATACTGCCACAAATAACAAAACAAGTATTTTCTGTAAAGTAAAGGGTTCACAACAGTATTAATAAATAAGTAATTTTATATAATCTTTATATAATCTTTTTTAACAGAGGTCTGAAGTTTGTTAGCAAAGAGAGAAGCAGCAGCTCACCTTGTTCAAGCAGAGATGTGAACTTTGGGTGTGATCGTCAACAAAGTGCTTCAGAGAGTGACTGAAGTTGTTTATGAAATAACCTGTGCATGACAACGATCCTCCTCTGTTGCCATGATGATCATAGCACAGGTGTTGCACAACAGTAACCCTGAGAGTCTCACCCAACTACACACACACCTGCACA
>JAZGTJ010019301.1:0-10981 GCA_036877575.1 Botia almorhae | reverse complement strand
CACACCCTCCTTTTTTAGTTTCATTTTGAACTTATACTAAAGTTGGTTCCAACTTTCAGTTTATATGGACTATGAACGCAGTCCATAGTACTCATGCTCTTTATTTTAGGTTTGATGTCAAAGATGGTCACTAGACATTCAACGTCCAAATTCATTTGACACTTTGACACATGGTAAACAATTTGAATTCTGACAAAACCATTTTCAGTAAATTACATGTTGGTCAGGTCATCACACAAAGCAATTCCTTGGCTTCAGATTACATGAGATAAGTTAAACTACGTGAAGACTCCACAAAAATGTTTCAAAAACGTTCCTATTATGTTCCACAGAAAAACTAACCATTTGAAGGTGAACTACAAAATTTTACTTTTTGGCAAATGTAGCATTTGTTTAGTTTATTAAACTGGATAGCTTTACAAAAACTTAAAAGAAAACGGGAGAGTGAGAGAGAAGGAGAGAAGACATGTAAAATGGGATGGAAGAAAAATCCATTACTAAACGCTCCACGGTAACAAGGCGAGCTGGCCATCACCCAGAGGTCCTCATTATAGGCATCAGTGAGCTAGGTATTTAATAACTGTCTAGTCTAGCAGATCTTCACAGAGAAGTGAAGGTAAGTAGAAATTGGCTCTATACTAAGACTGCTTAGCATATCTGTCAGGAGAAACTTCTCCACAGGTTCAGTTTTGATTGTTATTTCTTCATCCTGGTATCCGTTAAAGCAATCAACAAGAAGGTTCCAATTAAAAACTTCGGCAGTTGCACAAGCTTCAGTTTGACAGCTCTGCATATTTGGAATCATTACTGTATTAAATATCTAGAGCAGTTTTTCCCAAAGTTTTGACAGCGGCATACCCCTACAAACAATACATTTCCTTCTGTGTAACCCCTCTCTTTGGACTCACACACATAGACTATACAGTATATTATGTTAACATAGCATTTATTTTACAATATTATGTATAGTATATTACCATTAAAACCTAAAATAATGCAACACGTTTAACTTTGTAAAACATAACACTCCAACTGTTTTACAAAACCGTGGAGAAACCAAACCTGGCTAGTTTAATTTGACCATTAATTTATTTACTAATTATAAAAAAAACGTTCCATGTTTAAACATTTGTGTAACCCCATTGCCACCCCACCTACCTTAGTTTGGAGAGCACTGATCTGGATGTGATGCGAATTTAGGAATGGTCTCTTTTTTGGCTTAATTACTGCAGCACAATGATTGACTGGATTAGAACGTGGGTGTCCAAACTAGTCCAAAACCAAGCTTGCTATTACCCAAAGATTTTAGAGTGGAGATAAACAGTGCAGAAACTCTGACATTGTGGAATTAACCTATGCTGTAGAGTTCAAGAGCACATCCACCGTCACAAATATAATAACAGCATAAGAGAATCTCATTTTTACTTGTGACTGATGGGGCATGCAGAAGCTCTGCTGGGACCGGCTGGCAGTTCGAATTGGCTAAACCAAAATGGTTCAAAGGCCACATCCAGTAATCTCCACAGGACAGGGCCTGGAGCAGCCTCACTCCGCCCTTGTTCTCAGGAAACAGCAGCTGGCGTGACAGCAGCACGGAGTCACATTACACTGGCGCTTTTCCAGTTTGCTTGGGCAGAGGGCAGGATGGATCTGACTGCGGTAAAAGGTGTTCGTGAAAAATGTAAAGCAGAGTGAAGCGAGTGATGCTGGGCCCAATTTTGTTTTACATCCAGGTGTGATAAAATCTATAAAAACATTCCATTAGTACCTAAGCAGGTAAAATATGCAGCAGAATACAATGCATCGCACACAAAATTGTGCTACAAAAAAAAATTACGTTTTTTTTTAACGTTTTTTAAAAATTACGAGAGCTACAGGCGGCATAAACTTTTAAAAGCTTCATAGGGGAAGAAAAGCACTTTGTAAGCTTTTCACTTAAGCACAATAACCTGAAAATTGGAAGCATTTGTCTGAGTCGAAAAAACAGCAGTTTCTTCTCCCGCTGTCGGAGTTGCTTGTGGATACATAGCCTTCATACGCCTGCTTTATTTTATTTTATTTTACTTTATTTTACTATTTCATTGATTTCTTCTGCGAAGCCCTACTTCTGTGCCACCCAACTACAGAGAGAAAATGTTTTTTTTGAGGCCATGAAACAGCCTTAAAGCTTTATTAAGCAAGAAAGAAAAAGGAATATTTATCCCTCTCCTCTAACTCCCAACGATCCAATGATTGGATTAAAAGTTCCTAAAACACCAAAAAGAGAAAAACTAAAACACATATAATATTTATAATATTATAATATATAATATTTAAGCTATGATAAATATGTAGGCGGACTCTTTCATCAGAGGATGACTGGCCCTGGATGAGCCTGTTTAATTTAACCGAGTGCGCTAGCGTGGATGTTGCACGCCGCTGGAGCGATAAGTTGAGCCGGATCAAAGAAACGACTGTTTATGCAGAGGGGATGAGAAATGTTTCTGTCCAGAGATGCAGGGTGACAGCACACCGCTCCTGAGCTCAGCACAGTACAGTACCTGAGGATGACAAACAGAGCAGACATTACAAAAAACATACACATCCACCCAGCAGCGAGGGTACATGTAACCTGTCTGAGCGGCAAAGACTTTAACATCCACTCTGCGAGCTTTAGGGGGTTGAAGTTTGCATGAAGAGGCATTCTGAAAAAAACACCCGTTTTAAGTCAGTTTTTGGGGAACTTTTACCTTGAACTTTTACCTTAAATGAATTTTTTCACAGTTGCTACAATTGTTTTCTCTTCGAAGTGGCGAATTTGTTTAAATTGCTCCTTTAATAATTGCTGCCACTTCTTTCCTCAGTTCTTTCTCTCTCTCTCTCTCTCTCTCACTCACTCTAAATCTTATACAGTCTTCCCCTCAATCTCTTTTTTAAATCAATAGGATAGCACTATGAAACAGCTGTGGAAGACGTTTCCTTTTACCAACAAATGCATTCATTATCAAAAGACATTTATGCTTCACAAATGTCTAGCCACCTTAAAAAGACAGAATGGTAACCATGGAGACCAGATGCAGCCACATGAGGAAGCATAGATAATACTTGACCATTTCAAACTCTGGCTGTACTGGACGATACATATATCATTACAAACTGTTAAAACATGAGCATTTGAAAGAACACAAGACAAACTTCCTTGTACTAAATTTGTACGTCTCTGGGTAAAAGCAATCTTAGGTAAGCTTTTAACCATTTATCATTAAACATCATCATATTTATTGATTTTTCACAGGATGAATG
Organism: Botia almorhae; assembly: GCA_036877575.1. NCBI lineage: Eukaryota > Metazoa > Chordata > Actinopteri > Cypriniformes > Botiidae > Botia > Botia almorhae. The sequence goes on along the minus strand of JAZGTJ010019301.1, from coordinate 7,699 downwards.
GTAAGATGGATATTGTTTATCTTCATAAATCAGATTTGCTAACACATGTGGTATAATATTCAACATACTGAGTAAAATGTTTAATTTAAGAAGAGGATATTGCAAAAAAAAGATTAATTACAATCAAAACAGTCACACAGCATTTCAGACAACAACAAAATGAACGAGAACAGAAAACTACTTAACTATGTTCCTGTTTCTTTGCCTGTTCTCACCACCACCTGTATCTTGTTACCACCATCATCCCTCATGTATTTAAGCCCGCTTGTCTCCTGTGTTAGGTTTTGTGTTTGCGCTTTGTTTTGCTTCTTCTTTAGATGATTGTTTCATTGTATGAAAAACACAACTCCCAAGGCGGTATTTTAAACATTAATATCTGTTTCTGGAACTACTCTATGTTATGAGACTGTGCTGTGTTATGATAACTTGTATATAGGTAACTAATACAGTTTTTCATATTACAATTTTGCATCCTGTCACTGTCTCGATTCAAACTTCCAGTTCCAAAGGCATTCCCAGAAATTTAGGCACAATCCAGCAAAGTTATATTCATACAATCAAATAACCTTCGACCCTCAAACAATTCGACCTTTGTGAGAAAGAGCTATGGTACATTTTGCTGAAAGGTTAATAATAACAATCATCGTCTGTGAACGAAGGTGTTTTTTACTTTCCTGTTCAGTTCTACTATGTCCAGCACTCTGTTCCCTGTAAGTATGAGTCAAGAGACAGAGGTAATGTAATAAACTCTGTACAGTGGGCAGTGTTTTCGTAAGTAACATCCCAGAGCTTTTAGGCTAGAAGTCAACAGCCAGATTTCAATGTGCAAAGTTAGTAAAACAAATTTAAGCACACGCTTCAAACGAAGGGAAATGATCATAACAGTCACAGCAGCAAGAATTAAACGGAAATTTAGAAGTGAGGTTTTCACACTAGAAGTGAGGTTTTCACACACTTAACAGAACTGTTAAGTCTGAAGTGTTTGAATCGGTATCACCTTCAGCACCAAACAGAACCGCCAAATTATGACTATATCCAAACACATTTCAGACACTCCTCCATCAGCCATTGGTACAACAAACAGATAACCACACCCCCAAACTTAAGCGATTGGATGAGCAAATTCAGTTATGCCTAACCAAGTCAGACCGGGCCACACCAAAACAGAGCCCCCCCTACCCCTTTGAGCACCTTCAGTTTAACTGCCCTTCCCCACACTGTCTGCACCACTGCTAACTTACATCTGTAACATTAACTGCACTTTAATGTCCTTTGCCATGAGGCTTCATCTTGGTGCCGTATTGTTTGAGAAATAATATATTAGAATCTAGCAGAACAGTTTGCTCACTTAAACAAACCCAAACAAATATGCCCTGAAAACACCAAATATTGCTGTAATTTGTCTCCATATGTCGATATCAAAAGCTTTATGTATTCATTTAGTGCTGCTGGAATATTGTGCAGTTCAAAACATCAAGACAGTTCAAGGCAGTTCAAAACATTTCTTTAAATAAAAAAAAAAACAATTATGGAAAAGATTAACCACATAAAGAAATGTTAGAATTGTACTGTATTTATATACACACTTGTATATGCTTTCTATATCTGTCCTTGGACCCTATATGTCCCTATAGTATCTTTATAGATCCTTAGGGAACATTCTGGTAAGCGTCATAATTCTGTCTCTGTGGCTTGAATGTGCAATGGATATTTCAATTTCCATTTAAAATGAAAGTCTTAAACTGAGTGGACAGGAAGGATTTATGTGTCTGGCTATGTGCAGGTGTCCTGGGTTCCCCTTTGGTTTTACCTCCTTGGTGTCTCACTTTTTGATTTATGTTCACAGCTATCCAGTGTGGATGTTCTCAGAAGAGAGTGAGGAGCAGCTTTCCCCTTATATCAATGAAGCCAAGATCAATAATGAACGAAAAATGACGTTGTACCAAACTAATGTTGAATCTCAAATTGAGAACAAACTGAAAAGAATAATAAAAAAAATCCACAGATGTCGGAGGAAACATTCGAAGGCCGTCGTGTGTCTGACCGCTGTATATATTTCGTTGTTGATATTCTTATGCAAACGTGGCCTTCATCTGAAGATGCATTGCAGCATTTTGCAACAGATCTTTTCTGAATTATTTTTAGCGAGTCTGACATTGAACGTAACTCAAAGGGTGGCGGAAAAATTGTGCAGAGAAGAATTGCTTTGATCTTTATGGGCTCCAAAAACACGCACACGGACACGCACACAAATGTAGAACTTTTCACAGCAATATCAACAGTTAAAAATCTGGATACCGTGTCTGATCGTCACAACAGTACCGCGTCGATACAAAATTGTATGAAAATTGCTGAAATTGATGGAAGCTGGTTAATTTTAGGCCAAAGTCTGGCAAGTAACTTCTGCTTAGATTATGTTAAGACATGCTATTTCTTGGAAGGTGACAGGTGGTATTGATTACTAATTTCTAACATTTCGACGCAGCTAAAATGTGAAGCACTGCTCAATAAATGAGATCCAAAGATCCACTTTCTTGAATCTGTAGAGCTGCTCTGAGTTTCTTTCTCTGGGAATCTGTCAGTTCAACAGTATTATTGGAACTGTCAAAAAATGGTTTATTTATAAACAATCGCTAAGTGCGGACAAAAGCTGTGATAACCTTCGATAATCCCACAGCTGTTCTTTTGTTCCATGTTATAATTTGCACTAAAATGAAAAGCATTATTCTTCAGTCAATATCTAATTTTCTTGTTCTACCAGGTAGAACAGATGAGATCTCCTGTGTGCCATTTTTGTTAAGGGTTGCTTGCACCATTTGCCCCATGCAAATGTGTGATTTATTTGTGAGCTTTAACAAAGTATTGCCCTGACAGCACGCCACCCAGCATTCTGAATTAAAAATGACAGCAGGTCATTCATTTTGATGCACCTCAGCATGTGCGGGCATTTTTCTCCAAGCTGTTATTGCATTAAGCAAGGAGAACTGTACACCAAAATTCTAGAATGTAAGCGTATCACAAAAGCAAGCAAGAAGAGCCTAAGGCAAATATGATAGAACATCTGTTTTGAAAACAGTGTGATTAATATCACTGACCTTCACATGTAGTTCTGCTTGCATAAATATAATGGAGTATCAGATATAATGCAGGGGTAAACTTAATCATTCTCAACTTTTGCTGTATAGCAACAAAGTACAAGCACAGCAATAAACGAAGTTTTAACAGATTTATGAAGGACGTTGTTTACGGTAACATAATAAGACTCCATGTGTTACAGTGATTTTAACCCAGTTGTTTTAGGCACATGTTGTGACATCACATTACTGTGGCAATATGACAACAGATTTTCATTCCATCTTAATTCTTTAAATTCAAATTGAACTTTGCATCCTGTTTGCAACCTCAGTTCACACTCAGGAATTGAATTAGAAGAGAACCGGCACTCTCAATTCAATTATAAATGACGTACAACCCTGTTATTTAATCTTTTTTTAGGATAATAAGGAACAGCAAACATTTGAACATTCGTGATCATCCAATAAGAATGTAATCTCATTAACTACCGAAACATGTCCATGTTAATGGATACTAAAAATAATATCCAAGTCAAAATTAGCACCAGCGAATATTACTAAAAGCATCACTTAGTTTTTTTAATTCAGGTAGAATGTGGGGTAGGAAATTTTAAAGAGGCGTGCAAAAGAAATCTAGCTGTGGAAGCGTAAGAAGAAAATAAAAGAAGATGAAGAAAATTAGGAAGAGGAAAGGAAGAAAATTTAAATTAATAAAAATGATTAAACAATGACGATAACACAATGTTCTAAGCTAATGTTCTAAGCTAAATGTAAGCAAGCCAACAGGGCGACAGTGGCAAGGAACCAAACCTCCAGTGACATATAGATGGAGAAAAAAGCTTGTGAGAAACCAGGCTTAGCAGGGAGGGCCAGTTCTCCTCTGGTATGCTAAAGCTTTTTATGGCCCTGCAGCTTCCACAAAATATATATTTATACCACTTCAATTCACTTTAGTTGGACAAAACCCAAAAAAAAACAAATTTAGTGTGCAATGTTTCCATAGCTTCACCCAGATGGGCAATACATGAACCCAAACTGGATCCATTCATAAAAGCAGAATTTCTGTTTATACAGAAATTCCACGGCCAGATAACATAAATGTCTAAATCCACAATGCAGAACGCGCAGCAGATAGAAGATGCGCGTGTTAGTAGAGATTTTACGATGGTTCACGTGAACCAAAACACGCGGGGAAAAGTGTTGTGACAATGTAATATCTGCAATCAGAGACGCATTTGAGTTTAATGAAATTAAATACGGGAAATGAAGTCCCATATAAATAAGGCGATTGTGTTTATGCTGTCTAAATAAAAAAAACAGACTATTATTGCTTATCTTAACTAAGTTTTTAATTAGCAGATTTAACTTTGAATTTGTCAGGTGACATCTATTTCAATTCATACTGTAACGAGCGGCTGTTAGCACCATTTATGCACCGCAATGCACCGTTATAGAAAGTCAATATTTACACCAGTGGACGACAATGTGCGTGTGAAATACACACATCTATTTATTCAGCTGATGTGCACTTTTGGAAAGCTGTCACAGAACGATCTTGAACTGACAGGATAGGTGTGTATATTGTACAACACATGTGGGTCACACATTTCAAAATGCCGAAATATACCGTCTATGCTGAAATTAACATATCTCGTGATCAGATGGCAAACCTGTTATGCTGTATGTGCTTATTAACAGATTCGTGCATTCCCAGTAGATAAAGGTTAATTCAAAGCAGCGCACCATAGCATCTTTAAACTTAAACCCAGATTTCTCCAGTAGTCTGTTTATGACACTTAATCTGTATACTGTATTCACGAATTGAGTCAATATACTGTTTTATAAGCTTAAGATGTTAGATTATCCTTTATTGATGTTCCTGGCTCTAAATAATCATTGACCCTGGGTCAACATTCCAATCAACCAATCAGATTAGAGGGATAAGTTTACTATGACGACAAGGCATTGTCATTCACTATCATTTCCCTTTGATTGTAGGGATAAGTTATGGTTAGGGTTTGGGGTAGGGATATAGGGATGGGGTGTTTCTACAGAAATGTTGTTCAGGGTTTGTGAGATGGAAAATCAAGCCGCAGTCATTGTTGGCCCACCAAGTCTAGGAGAAGGAGCAAAACAATGGGCTTGACCCTACAAAGGACAGGCTTCCTTGTTATTCCCTGCAGATGGCCAGTGTCCATCTGAAAGAGGGATGTCTAAAGACAGATCGTTACAATGAGATTTTTTAGAGCTTCAGGCCATGAGCTATTGGATGATCAGTAGCAAACAGCAAACACTGATGCATTACTGCCATTTTCCTGCGATCTGCAATGAATTTGATAATACCAGCATTATAAATCTTAGGGAGGGAACAGAGGAGTTGTAATCATGCCTTTTTAAGACCTTCTATTGTATGAAGAATAAGAATTGAGAAGAGAAACAGAGATTAATGGCTACAATATGTCATTTATATATATATATGACTGTGTTGTTTACAAAGCTTGGGGGGAAGGGGGTATTTTCAATAATGCAAGGAAAGTATTGCGGTCGAAATCACACTGTGACATCACAGCGATATTTCTGTAAGGACGGGTAACTGATTATGGATTTTACTGAGAAAATGATTCCACACCTTGGGAATCTGCATCAGTGCAGTTCTTTGCTTTAATTGAAAGATTGAACAAATGAGATCTAATTTGAGGAACCAAGCTCATGATGGAATTCTGAGATATGATGGGGTCACATTAATCCCAGATGTGAGAAACTAATTAATTAGAAGAGCTAATTAAGGCACATTTTGAAATATCCACATAAAACGCATCATGATTTTAAACTTTAAGGTTAGGGTGTTCAAAACGCGCTTGCACTACATTATACACTTATTCTCAATGCTGCTAATATCACAACGGCTGTGACCGTATCCCTGTGTTATTGTGATTTAATCACATGTTGCTGTACTCAATTACACCCTGTGCACCATCCATTTCTGATGAGCTTTCAAATTGCTTGACAGACTGCTGCACTTACAGGTTTTAAGCCAAATGTCATTTCACTTCGCAACAGTTTGCTGGTAAGCCTGTTATTAAATCAAATAAGGGGGACATCTTATTTCTAGGAGCTAGCTGTGGTATTCTACTGTCATTGCTTATCACAAGCAATAAATAGATCTCATGCAAACGTGATTACAATGTTTACCTCCAAATGTGAGAACGTTATACATTAAACGATCAGGTTAAACCCGCATGTTGTTTTGGGTGGTTGCCTGAATGTTAGCATCTTACCGCAAGAAATACTGTTGGCAGCCCAGGGTCGTGTAGCTCTGTTGACATGTGGGGGTAATTATAAGGTAGTTCATTCAGCGTTGTGACAGACCCATAATGACTGAGTCAGACAACTCCTAGTGGAACTGCAGATTGCCTTTTCCCTCTCCATCAGGGCCTAGTTAGGAAAAGACCTGCCAAACAGTCAATCACAGCTGTCTCGGGATAGACACTGAGTCAGAGTCTTAACTCTATCTAAGATCCAAAACCTAGGATTTAACACATACATACAACACAAAAGGAAACTATTACAGAGGAAGATTGCTAAAGGTATGGCAATAGATGTGTACGTTATTTTTTGTATCTGATTGGTGCCTTGCTTCGGAAAACACCCAAGGGCCTAGATAAGCAGTCGTGAGATAAAAGTGTAAAAATAATGTTAAACATTCAATAAGCGTGAGTTTAACATTCAGTTGTATTCCTACTTATTCATCACTTGAAATGAGAAAAATGCACCTTATTGTGCTTTTGAAGAAGTTGAACATGGTAATTCATCATGTTCTGCAAAATACAATATGAAAAATGCAACATGCTCCACATTGTGAGTCACTGGGGGTTGTGAAGATAAAAAGTAATTTCAGTTTACACATTCCTCTGCCTCTTGGATAGAGTCAGATAGCACTAAATATGCCTGAAAAATAAGAGAACCGATTCTGTTTTATTTCTTCATATCTTTATCATGAATTCTCGATGAGCATCCATTCATAATGTTGTTTACTCTTCTCTAATGCGATGATCATATTTAAATATTTACAATATATTAAAGTCATTCTAGAACTTTGGAGTGTTTGCGCAGATAAAACTCTAGGAAAAACAAGACTGAAAAATTACAGCAGGAAAGGCAGAAAGAAAAACTAGGTTTTAATATGTAAAATATTACAGTGTGACACAATAAAAGAAAAAGATAGTTTAGGTTTCTCCAAGACATTTAAGAGCATTAGATTTTTCTTGATAACACAGACAGCTGTTTTAGTGCTTTAACCACAGTGAGATTTGGCCCACTGATAGTAAAACATAGGTAACAATTTTAGGTTGTGAGAATGTTGCTCTAACATTTCTATTAACAATCAAAATGCTTCAAACGATCCAGGAACGTTCAAAACATCCAGGTTTTTTAGACACTATATATTAAATTTAGACGTTATTGCTTGGCTATAAGAACATTGTCCAGACTTTTTTAAATTCTCTTAAAATGTTTTTTTAAAAGTTGCACTAACAACTGTAGAACATTATATGGTCTACAATATACAAACAATATATGAACAATATATAACATTAAAACAGTTTTTTACTGCAACAATGCTTTTT
>JAZGTJ010019300.1:0-10981 GCA_036877575.1 Botia almorhae | reverse complement strand
CACTTGGTCTTTATAAATAGCAGCCCCGTTGACAAAATTCCGTCAATGACGTAGTGCGCGCACGTAGTTGAGTAGGTGATGCTTTTTAGTGAATGAGTCCCCCTCCCTCTCCATCTTACTAGTACTATCAGATCTCTATAAAAAGCGCACGTAGATGGAAAAACGGTTGAGAGCTGCTTGTTTCTACCAGGAAAAGAAGACAGGACAGTGTAGACAGTGGCCCAAATGGAGACGTTCAGACGAGAAAGAACCGGCCGCTTAAACTTCTCCTTACGTAGGAGGTGTAAACCGGTGGGAACCGAGCTGTCCTACTGGAGCACCAGCAATCCTACCGGACAGCCGTCATAAATCCTGTTCCAGTTTTCAGGAGTCCAATATTTCAAGGTAAGAGGGTTTTGACACTACATGGTTTAAATAGGCAAGAAAGTATTAGAAGTTTTCCTTCACATGACAATTTTATGCGTGTTTATTAAACGCTGTACGGCGAATTGCAGATGACATGAAACTTACTGCAGTGTGACTCACGTTTCTCGCACGTGGGCAGCATGAAGCTCCTTTAATTAAAGCGAACTGCCCGAGGAACAAAGCAGTTAAGGATGGGAGAAAAGACGAAAACAGCCGAAGTTAGACGAATGCATATACAACAAAATCTTTATAGTAATGAATAAATGCATGACTTGGGTTTGTATTATTCGTCATCCCGTGGCATCATTATGGATGGACAAGTTTAGGAATATTAAATTGGAATGACAAAATATAAAACATATCCTAATGTGAGTATTCATATCTTAATGTAACTGCTTTTGTGCAATACGTCAATCCGTTAATGTCGCTCACATCTGTCTTCGAATGTACAATGAGCCCCACTCTTCGCTATTAATTCACTCGTCTGTGTGTGACACCGGGAGATTTCCGGTGAAAACTGCCGTCGCCTCTCTGTACACCTTTCTTTAGACCCCCATCCTTTTCCGGTTTATGCCCTCGTACCTTAACGAACCATCCTTTGATTATAGCTGTTATATTCAATAGAGTCGTGTTTTTTACCTCTCCCCTTTCCCTCTCTCGAATGTAGCTTTCCTTCCTACCTAACGTTTCCGTTTACCTTTTTTCCTACACAGATGCTATGACGTGTTTCAGGCGTTGAAGTCAGCTCTGCGTCACTCTTGCGCACTTTGCAGATGATTCGTAGTCACCTACTGTAACCCTTTAAAGAGACACACACACTTAAATGACTGCAGTACAGACCTTTAGCTTTATGCGCGGGTGTGGAGACGGAGTGTTTCTCATTCATATGGAAAAAACGTTATTTATTAAGGTCTTGGTGTGTGAATGACTATAAAATTGAATTCGAATTGCCGAGACTAATTATATCATTCAAGTGTCTGAAACAAATATCACGTATACACGTATACCAGAGAATTAGAGCTGCGATTCATGACCTAAAACCACCTGAAGTGTGGAGCTGTCCAAATTTGGTAGACGCACAGCAACCGTCTGACTCTAGTAGGCTGTGGTTTAATTTAATCTAGGCCTAATAACTAACTAATAATAACTTTTATATTCATTGCACAGTATAGCCTACGCGATGACTGCTATATTAATTAGTTTGTTTATTAGGAAAATACAAAGTGAATCGGGACGGTGTGTTTCAGCACCATGGACAGCGCCGTCACGCCTTTCAGACTGGTGGTGCCGAAACTAAACGAAATTAGGCTGTCTAGGAACGCGCTGCCCGTAAGGATGAGCGCAATAATGAAACAGAGAGTCAATAAAATGCGAAAGAAGGACGAAACTGCGCTAATTTTAAAAAGGTTCGAGACAGCCTGTACGCCACTGACCCAGCAGCTGTGCCCGAGGGAAGCAATGTACCGAGAACACTGCGATGTCACACCATGGCCTCACTAATGCAATAACAGTGATGTGCATCTACAATAGAATTAATTCTAATAGGTTGTGCCATTTGTACACCTCTGTACACTTTATGTCTATACTCAGTGTTTAATAAGGCTTGTTTTAATTGTGCTGTGTAAATCAGACAGATTTTGTGCTTTTGTAATGCTTTAAATTTGCTTCTCTTTAATTGCAGTAGCTGTTGTGTCTCTCCCCCAGCCGAAATCTCCCGGTTTTACCCAGCATGCCTATAATGAGTCTTTACAGACTATGCCAGCACTTCATGACCTTGGCTCTAGACTGCTTACTGCTTATGGAGTCCAACAGTACAGTAACAGTCTACAGTCATGGCTACTGAAGTCTGGCTCCAGCCCCTGACTTACTGTATAAAGACAATGATACAGTGTCTCAGCTTCACAAATATCACATTCATAAGAGACCGTAATACAGCAGTTATGCAAAAGTCTTTATTTTTAGAAACTTTTTTGTCTGTAATTTAACAGAGAACAGTTTTTTGTCTGTTCTCTGTTAAATTAGATTGAATTTCAAATCTTTTGAGATCAGCAGTCAGAACACACACACACAGGCATCAAAAATACTCTTCTGTGATGGCAAACAGTTGCGTGTAACCGAGCCTGTATTGGGGGAGCCCTGTGCTATGGAGGCTTGGCGTTTCATCTAACGAGCCAATAGGATTGCGCTATTTCCAGTTACCATGCCAACACTCCCTCATCCCTACCTCTACTGTCTCCATGGTGACCGTGGCTTTAGATTGTTACTGTAGCGACGGCACGTGGTAACAGTCTACAGCCATGGTCGCCAAGGGGCAGGTATTATAGCGACAACAAGAAGCATCAAAGATAATTGTGACTAGCGGGATAAATTATGTTTGATGTGTGTGACCACACAAGTGTAGAATGATGAGGTTTTCTGAAAACAGTTACGGAATGATTTGATTTCTGAAAGTAGGTCAATGCCTCACCCTTTCAACACTTGTGAAAAGCTTCCTGTTTGTGTAGATATGGTTTTTCTCCTGACTAGCTGTAAATATTTAAAAGCAAAGATTACAATGACTATATATTTGATTCTTTGTATCAGTACAAAGAATAAAGAACAGTTGATTTCGGAATCAAGAGAATATGATCTGACTGTAAACTTTAACAGAAATGGTTTCTCAAACACTTATACATTATAAAGTATGAACAGATTTACTAAACTTCATATACATCCTGCAATAATAACTCCTATACCGTATTATAATATACCATTTTAAACTTCCTTATGTGCTCAGATGATACAGGAGGTTCCTTCATGGCCATGTGACTCATCTAATGTTGAGTGCCAATGACTCCTTTTCCAGATCAGTTCCTGTGGAACAGGCAGAAGTCAATTTAATGAATGAAGTGATGGAATATGTTATGTAATTGATGACTTACCTTTACTGGTGCTGTCTGTGATAACCGGGCAGGTGTGGTGTATTCAAATGTAATTAAGCACGAACTTAAATTGTATTGTATAATTTCCTTTCGCACTGCCGTGACATTCAATGTTGTGCAACAGAATATGGCCCAAATATCTGGAAAATCTCTAACCTTAGCAGTCATATGTCGCCCTCTGGAGGATAGAGACTGTAAATGCAGAATGCGCTGTATGTAATGACTCTAAATTACATTAAATAAAATCTGAGGACAACAGATTTGGTTTCATTATCTTTTAAAATATTTTCATTTTTTAAGGCCCCTGGATCTCCATTAAGTTCATATTTTATTTTTGCCTAAGTAAAACATTTATGCATCTAGTCAAAACCGTGCTTATCTTTCAAAGGTCAATAAATTAGTTTATATCCAGACACACAACAAAATTAAACAGGTCGATGGAAGAAAAGACTCTTTTCCCTACAAGTAAGAGATCATGTGCTGATGTCTGAACCTCAGCACATAAACTCTTACTGTTCAGGGCTAAGAGCTTCATTCAGAAACACAATCAGTCACAGCCTTTGTGGGAAGAATCAGTTGGACACAATAAGTTCAGTCTCTGATGAGGCTTATTCATTTTAGTGAGCTGTGGCAGTACTTTAGCACAAAACACAGGGACAATAAAATAGAATGTAAAATGTCAGACGGCATCAGTACATTACACATGTATTGTCTTAATTAAAGCCTAAATTGAATTTTTAAATTCACTTTATATCTGCTGTACAGAAACAAACACCGGATAAACAGACGCATTAAATACAGCAAGAAGAAAGTAAAAATGATTATGATTTATCAGCTCCCCCTCCAGTTGACCCGCATGTGCCCCGTACACAGGCACCAGATGGAACAGCCAAACCACAACTATTCCTTCCCCCGAAACCTGAGGGATCACTGATATCGCAGATATTTACTGGTTATCTAGTACTTACTGTGAGAAGGCGAGCCATAATAAATTAATTAATTAATAGAAAGAAAGAAAGAAAGAACAGAGAGATTTTGGCTTTCATCTTGGTACACACTGTCCACATAAACAGGAAAACCATGAAGTGACAGAACCGGGTGTTTGGATCAGACAGGAAATAAATAATAAGTAACTCAAACCACACATGGCTGGATGTATTCCTAAATTCCTGACAACTGTTTGTTCCCCAGTTAGAACGCTGGTTGACCGTCTATGGGAAAAAAGCCAACATGCTTAGTCACGAAACTTACCCATAACATGCCTCATGAGGTTTACTGTGATGCATAGAAAACAAACGACACTTACTGTTCTGCTTCTAATCAGCAAATAAATAACAATAATACAGCAAAAATTACAAAATCACCAATTTTTAAGTTTTAAAGTGATAAAACAGCATCACTTTTCACATTTTAATTTCCCCTTTGTATCACAGTCTTAAACATCTCTTATGACTGCTCTTAAGTATCAAACAAACAAACAAATAATAATTACAATTTGGCAAAATGTAATTGAATTTGGTTTTCTGACTGGTTTCATGGTTTTTAATAGTAAACTGAGCTGTGAACCTTATGTAAATATCTTGTGTAGGAGACACGCAAAATGAACCCAACTGATTCTCTTGCGGTTTTATTGTCCCTGCTTTTTGTCTGCTATGCCTGTTCCATTCTCCTACTCTTTGTTTGTAAATATGGACCATGTGCTTCATAGAGTGACATCAGAGTGACATCACAACTGCCCTTTGAGGTAAAATGTAGTTTCCCCCTCTCTCATGCTCCTTCCTTCTTTATTAATCTGAATTAACTTCTTAGCTAAACTCACATCTAAAACTCATATTTTGAATATAATTACACGGTACACATTTTCTGTTGTTTACATCAGACATCTACACCAAACTACAATAGACACACAAAAGGCCATTTTATAGCAATAAAAATGTGTAAGATCACTTAGGAAGAAACACAGACGACTCCCTCCATGAACATTTATAGCAAATATAGATACAGGCACCCATACTGCAAATAAACTGCTTCACCTCAGAAGAGACCTTCAGCACAAGTTATTGTAAAACTCAATACATACGTTACTCTGACAGAAATATTAAGCACCCAAAATTATCGCTGCTCCAACTGCATCACTCGTCAAAATATTCCACAGAAACATCAGCTTCCACACAGGCAGCACAGAGACCCACAATAAAGTCCAGAGGCAGTTAGAAGTAATTGAGACAAAACCATCTGGTGACATAATAAATTCCCTGGATAATAAAATGTCAAAGTAACAGAGCAGGTTGAAAGTGCTGCGTCCAAATACTTTTATAAACACACTTGGTAGCTCCGCCCCATTCTCAAGACCACACCTCCTTCATTCCACACAATAGAAAAAACCCTCTTCTGTTACTTTTAACACAGGTTGCTGGCATCACCACTCGTTCTCATATGGTCCACCAGAATCAAAATACGACTTGATGCACACAAACCCCCACCTCACCGTCTGCCTCCACCCCCTTCCCCAAACTTACACAACTATCCGAGTCACCCTTGGCCACTGCTGTTGTGTAAGTCCACGGATTCCAAAGACTGGAGTCACAGGGCTGTTGTAAAACTTACTGGCAAGAGGGAGTTTCTGTGTTTCTCCTCTTCCCTTGTCTTTCAATTATCAAAACCATGTGTCTGACTGGGGAATGAGACACGTGGCATGAAGAAGGATAGAATGGAAAAACAAAAGGGAAAAATACATGGGAGGGACTTAAAGAAAGAAGAAAAAACAAATAAAAAGGGGCTGTAAAAAATGTAAGATGAGGTATTAAGCATGGCCTGATCACAGATCAGATATCTGTAGCAAAACAAATCCAATGAATGGCACAGCAACCATTATAACAACTAAAGAACTGCAGAATTCCCCCGGTTTGGGAAATAATAATTATACAGCTTGTCTCGGGCTGTATAAAAGCTGTATAAAACAACCACTTATGGTTAACGCCTGCTTTATTTATCTCTCAACATGTCAACAAATTAATATTTATGAGCAAAGCTGACAAGGTCAGTAATGCCCCCTGACACATTCGTTCACATCATGAACGTTTATAGAATTATAATTAAATGTAGCAAACACATTCAGAGGGATGAAATGAATCATACACTGATGGAAAAATGCAACGAGAAGAACAAGGGGAAATGAAGTTGGCTATGAATAGGGCTATAGTTAGAATGCAAAAAAACACTGATTCACAGGTTTGTATAAATGTATCAGCTACATTTAAATGACAAAATTTATATTAGAATAGTTGTATTACCAAATTAAATAGTTGGGGTTCAGAATGAACCTTGGATGTTGTTGATAAATAGTTTCCTTAGTTTGTAAAAATAAGCAAAAATATAGCCACACATTAACAACAAAAAATGCTAGAGGTGGTGTTAAAGGTGACCAGATTATTCACCAGACATTTCTAGAGGAATAATAATCAAATACATTCATATATTTTATATACCTGTACAAATAAACAAAGGATGAAACCCAATGTTTTATATTCCATAAAGCATCAGAATTAAACTGTTTAAAAAGAACTCTTAGTGCAAATTAACTAACTGTCAATCACAGACAGATTTCCCCAGACAGATTTATCCTGTCTTCTTTTTTGAGTCTGTTTGACAGCCTGTATACAAATCCAGCAACCTATAAACAAACACAACACAATAACCAGCAGAAAACAAGTATTTATATACTTCTGTAAACATGGCATTGCAACCCATTTCCCTTCCATAGTGCCACACTGAGTGTTTCTGAGTGACATATTTAATGAGAAACATAGGATGGGACTAAATTTTATCTAACAAGAATTTTGTTGGGAAAAATGTGCATGGATGGATCACAAATAGAAAAGGAAAGAGTATTTAGATGGTAAATACTGTCAATTTTGATTTCATTTAGTATACAAACAATACACACAGTCTGGGTTGCTTTAAACAACAAACGGCTGTCTAGCTTTGCCTTAGCACAGAGCTGTGTAATTGTCATTTACAAGAATAAGAGGTTGATGGAGCCAGGGAGAAGAAATGTAGAGGAACAGCGAGAGATCGAGATCGGGTCATTAAACGGAAAGAGAAGGTGTTGGGAAGCTTTGGTTACATGGAAAGAGGGAGGGAGAAGAGAGGCGTGCTTTCCACAAACATCTGGAAATCATCATGTATGCAGCCTTGGACCACAAACTCCCCCTAAGCTACGAGAGAACACAGAGTTCCTACTCTGCTGTGAGTTCACACAACACACAGACGCTTAAGAGAGAAATCAAAATGATAAACAGCTGCCAGCGCAAAAAAAGACACCCACTCACTACTGCCTCCATCTGGAAACTAGCGGTACTACCATACAACTTTTAGACGTTTATTTAACATTTACTGTACAGCACTTGCATTGACAGTATATTTTAAAGGTTATTACAGAGTCAAAGTAAAACACAAATAAAACAACACTGCGTACTTGTAAAGTTTTTATTCCAGTGAGCTTTTCCCTGAGAGAAAGGAAAAACAACTCATGAAACACCAACAAATTTCCATGGCTTTACCAAATATAATTTAATTATTACATTTCATAGACATTCTTCCATAAACATATTCTGTGACCCCCTCATTGAAACCTCTTGAGGAAGTCCTGGTAAGTCTGCCTATGAGAGGATGCTGCTGGAACAAAATGTCCACCAGGATGAACAAGGATTTGAGGTCCATCAAACGCTGGCAGCAGATCTTGACTCATCTTCTCAGGAATAACACGATCATACTGTCCAAACACATGCAGAGAAGGAATTGTGATCGCTGGCCCCTCGTAAAAGTGCTGATGCTGGAAACAGGCACTGCGGAATCCCGCAACAAGGATGGCAAAGCGAAAATTGAAATCAGGCTCTAGTTTTCGCTCCTGCAGGGCACACAGCATGGCCACCAGGGCGGCACCCTGACTAAAGCCCAGAATGCCATCAAAGGAACCGAGTTCTTTCACCGCAGCCCTCACAGTCTCCACACTCTCCTCCAGACCCAGGCTGCTCTCACACTTCTCCTGTGCGTTAAAACTGTGTGCCTGGATATTAGAGAACCACCAGCCCCTCTGGTCCTCATCGCCACCACCAGCCTTCTCTGGCTCCTGATTGGCTAATATGTAAAAAGGCACATATGAATAACAATATCCCAGTGAACAGGGATAACAAACGTTTTCAGAACATTGGCTAACATTTTCTAACAAGTTCTCTCATAGTTAAAAAACGTTATTGCAGTAATGTTAGCGGAACATTTTAACAGTATGTATCACATACAGGTATATCAAAAACGTCAGTGAATTGATACAACGTCTGGACGTTTTAAACGTTTCTAGAACATTTAAAATAACGTTTTAGTCATTTTATAACCTTTATGTTTCTGTTTTAGTTCAGAAACTTTAGGTAAGCGTTCTTACAACCTGAAATTGTCTTCGAACTTTGTAAATGATCTACCTAGACAGTATTTTTGTCATTACTGTGTCGACAGCGCATTTGATGGGTAGAACAGGATGCTAAGTTTACAGACTCTCATTTTTTACAGACTGTTACACTCACTTTCATTTTGAACGGCTGTAACTTTGTGTGGTGCACTGATGTACACCAGCTCCACTTGTTTCTTCAACAGTTTGCGTAAAGCTCCTGTCTTCTCTCTGAAAGAGTTTCCATTCTGTCGATAACCGTGAATACAGAGGATACGGAGAGGAGGGGCCGCTTTAGACATAATGATCTATCAAGGTAAACTTGATATAAACTTGATTCAAAAACTGACCGCAACAACACAGTGCCGATGAAGTACACACAAATTAATAGTAAATGGCTATTTTAGTGCTACAGAGATATTACGTTATTTAATAATAAAAATAACACATGAAACTATGTTTAAAAAGAAACTAAACTGGACCTGCTTCCTAAATGTTGCGCCACTGATTCCTGCTCGTGTAGAAACATTACGAATCAAGAGTTCCGCGTGTGTGCGTTTTGAACTCAGCCTAATTATAATTTTCTGATTTTATATTATGTAAAAATATAAATATCATAGTAATATATTTTCATTTTTTAAATCTTTTAAAACTTGTTTCACTCTTTGGAGGAATGTAACATTCCTTTTTAAACAATGTTGTATATACTTCAGGATTACATCAGTATTTATAAAATGCTTTTATATTTATTCTCTTTAAGACTTTTCTAACTTTCAAGCTTGACTTTACAAGTTTGATTATTTACGGAAATTGACGGAAACGGAAATTAACATGCACTTTCAAAACGAAACAACAGAGGGCGAGCCATCCCTGTAAAAATGTGAACTGTATTTATTAACCGTTCCATCCCCCTCCGGATTGAACGGTAGGTAATGGTTAGTACTTGGGGTAGGGGTAGAATTTAGGTAAGGACTATGTTTCTCTGAACATGAATGTTGTTCCAGTAATGATGCTATACTGTTCAAAGGAGACGATGTGTACTGCATATTTTGTATATTGAATAATATAAATATGCTTAAGGATAATGCATTCACTGTCATCCACATTTCCAAATGTTTGCGTAACAAGAGAGACAAACACGCCTCTAAGCTTTCAAAGAATGCAAATTAAAAAGTTTAACAAAAATCTGTATGCATTCAATATTTCATGCTATCCTAGAGGGGAACGTTCTTAATTTGGTTAGATAATTATTTCACTGTTGATGTAACTGATTTTTCTAGATGATTCTGCCTCCTGTGCACATGACAATTAATCTAAAATGTGTAGAGACCCTGGGGAACCTTCTAATCCTTATACTCTAATACAACACAAAGTTTATCTGTCAGTATATCTGTGCTGATCTGAGGCCAGTTTCACTATTGCTGTTGTGAAACATAGACATGCATAAAGATGTTAATTACATGTAAGTGTCTAATCTAAGTATGTATACGGTGCAGCATCTTATCCTTAAGATACATTAACATTACTGTCACATGATGGGCGAGAATGATCAGGGAAGCATAAACCAACACTTAGCATATGCTTCAAGCTATAATTAAGCCAGGGTTTTGAGGCGATGCGCCATGTTAACTTAAATTAGTAGCTATAAAAGGAAAAAAGTTTAATTAAGGATACAGTCTCTCTTTCATTTATTGTCTTGTCTGTGTATATCAAGTATGTACTATAGCAGAAAATTAGGAATTCCCTATAACCACCTTACTTGACTTGAGACACAGATTTGCTTAACAAAAGCTTTTTTTCCAATACGCAGCATTTTATCACACATTAAATGCTAAAATATACCGCTCCGAGCGTCTTTCTCCATCAACCGACGTCTCGTTCGCACCCGCACTTTACCTCTGAGTTTTTGTCCTCTACGTGAACTGCTGTTCTCTTTAATATTCAGCATGATCGACCAGAGACGTGTCACAAATGAGAGCAAATAAATAAAACAGGCCCTAAGGCCAGCCCTCTTTCCTGTGCTGTTCAAGTGATTTATTCTCAAATATGGCTTGTTAGCGGTAGGTGACGGTCGTATATTCGCACTTTTTACGGCAGGAAGTTACCCTGCAGGAATGTCGGAGCGGAATACCGATGAGGTCATAGATGTCCACAGGAATGCCTATTTTTCCAAGCACGCTTGTTTCCACAGTGACTTATGAATGAGCACTAA
>JAZGTJ010019299.1:0-10983 GCA_036877575.1 Botia almorhae | reverse complement strand
ATAGCAACCATTTAGAACACCTGCATAGCAACACCCTGGAAACCACATGCAACACTGCAGCATTGCTGCAAGGGCAACACCACTAACATTTTCATCAGAAAATCTTGCATTGGTCTTCAAATTCAGTTATTATGCATGTCTTTTTGTTTCATTCTAGAATGTAAGAGAACTGAAGTACTTTCGAGTTATATTTACATTATATTTAGTGAAAATAAAGAATATAGCTTGTCTTATTTGTATGTTGCAGCCAGAACTATCAGCATGGCATATTCCAGTCGATCGGCTTTAAAGAGTTTCACGAGTATCTGACAGCAAATGAAAACATCGGTGAGGAAGAACGTGAGAAACTGAAGATCAAGGGTAAGAATCCATCAATGCTTTTATTGAGCTTGCGCTTGAATATCTGCTTGTTTCGTTGTATTCAAAATAGTTTTTTAGAATGAACAGACTGTGTGAGTGGTCTTGAAATTGTTCTGCCTGAAAACAGTTATGAAAGCTTTTCTGATGTAAAAAAAGCACAAACACAATCTCAGGCACTCTGTGACTCTCATGCTGTCGTGTATAACAATGCCTTGTGCACTGTTTTTTACCGTTAGGATGTTTAGTCACATACTGTTAGATTGAGAGCAAAAATGCTGTAACACGTTATCACATGATCAGCTGTAGTTTCATTCATCCATCCTCTACACCGCTTATCTCTATCGGAGTCGTGGGAAGTGCTGGAGCCTATCTCCGCTCCCTCAGCCAGAGGCAGGGAAACACCCTCAACAGGTGGCCAGTTTGGCTAGTTTCACTATCGTTACTGGTAATAGTAATTTCATTTGCCTCAGTTTCATTTTTTGTGTGGATATTACTGCCGTGGGTGATGCTAATTTGTGCAAATAGATGCTAGTGCGTACACACCTGCCTCTGGCACCAGCCGGAAAGAGGATATAATGAGTGAAGTGGATTGTGGAGGGGGATGAGGTTTTTAATGGGCTGCTGCTTCCTCTGTTATTCATTCACTCTCACTTGAATCTCACTCTCTCTTTCTCTCACGCCCCCACCTAGTCTGTTAAAGCCATTAAGCAGTTGTGTGTCATTATACCCAAGATGCATCATTTGCCTTCATCTGCTGTAGAAACATCTGCTAGCTGTTGTTTCTTATACATTTGGAGTGACCATCATGTTCATTTTTTTCCACTTTTATGTTCTACCAATTGAGCTAAAGGGACCTCACATATTGATGTCTTCATCTCTTTTGTCCTCCACAGGGATTGAATCTCTCAAACAGGCGACCAGGCGCTATGCCCGAAAACAGAATAAGTGGGTGCGCAACAGGTTCCTGAAGAGTGAGTTTGTCTGCCTCACTGACACATTCACTCACTTTCCTTAGTTTTGTGTGGTACTGTAATGTAGTTATCAAAGCTCAGAGCTGGTCACCAGAAGATAGCTGCTTTAGTCCTTGAGAAGAGCTAGCCGTGAGTGGTCACATTTGTGCACCTAAGGAATACATCTAACCCCAGGTCGCCCTAGTTGAGTTGTTTTTTTTTAACAACTTGACATTGAGTGTAGGTCAAATAAAAGCAGTTTTCACCAGGCCGGATGTGTAGCCAAGCCGTGATGGACAAACTTGCCCAATGTGGTGTAAGTTTTTCCTCTTTCTAATCCTCCGAGTTGTGTTTAATGATCCATGAGAGCACCAGCTCTGATGCCAATTCCCTGTAACACCACAACTCTAGTTCAGAGTGGTTTACATATCGTAGAGGTTGGGATAACTAGAAAGATTTATTCTTTATCAAAATATCTACACACTAAGAAATATCTTGTTTTTAATTGTTTATATTTATTATAATGCTTCATTTTTTTAAATATATTTAAAAAATATCACCCCCACCCCCTGGGCAGAGCAACACTATTCAAAAGTGAAGAACAGCATCAGTTTGTGTAGTTCACTCAGCTCAGTTTTAAATTCATTGGTGCATGTACATTTACTGTTAATATATATTGGTTTCAGTCACCTCCAGAAGTTATTGGTGTGTGTGTGTGTGTGTCATTAAATGCACAAACAGAAGTGTGTTTGTTCGAAGGCTGCCTCTCTCTTACAGATAGCCTCAGAATTCCAGGGGTCTTGGTTTGGTACTTACTGGCCTTGGGTTGATAAAAGATCAAACGGTTGTAAAGCTTGAGTGTTTCAATACACAGTCAATCTGAACAATTTGTTCTGTTACTCCCTGACCATCAACAGTCAAATCAGTGAACCCCTGCAGTGACCGAACAGCTGTGCATGCATGCATGTGTGTGTTGGTGACATCAGAGAGTGACATTTAACTATAGAAAGGAGGTGAAAGACAATTTGAAATGCAGACAAAATGTTTATGCAGTTAAAAGGCCAAGTGTATGACTTTTCTCAAACACCATCTTCACTTCTTCCATCCCTTTCCAGATTCACTCTATTCATTTTAGCACTGTCGTCTTAACATTTCCCTTTGGATTCAGGCCTGTTTCTAAGGATCCTGGTCTGGATTACCCCTCCTCCCCATCCCAACACAAGCTACCAGCAATCCTGTTACCCTAAAGAGATTAGCAAGAGACAGTGGCTATCCGTCATTAAGTATAGGTCTGTGTCCCACCATACGCACCTGCTCCCCTCGCACCAGGGCAACTGGTTTTAGGTGACATCCATGAATGTAGATATTTTCTGCCATTTTATTGTGCCACAGCTTGGACAGGAGCTCCTAAAAAATTTTGGTTGTGTTTTTCAGAAATATTTTGTTTTACCAGACAATTCCTATTTCCTATAAGTTCCTATTTTTGCTCAATTTATCCAACAGTATTATACATAGTAGTATGCTATTTGTTCATTGTAGTGACATGAGTAACAAGCTGAAATGTCTTTCCTTCTGTTTTGCTTCTATCAAAAGGTTTTAAAGCTTGATAAGAAGCATTTGAGCTCACAAAGGAGCGCGTCAATTTTTCTGGTAACTTATTACATTACTTAACAGGTTTACCAGACCATTGGTTTTCAAGTCATCACATCTCTGAATTGCTTTGTCTTAGTTCAACCACTTCCATCTATCCCAGCGTCTCCCACCCTTTATTGTACTCCTGACCTGCTTTCAGTCTGGTTAAGCTCCTGTGGCTGCTTGTCAGTGGCCTAACTGAGTCCTGCCTCCCACACTCCTCAGCCTCCAGGGCCTCATGGGGCCCTCAGCTGACCGGCCTAATCCTGAAGGCATTAGTATACTGCCAGGAATTCAGATAGGAGGCATGAGGTTAGAGACTTTTGGTGGGGGCTCTTGAGGATAAAGACTGCTGGGGTCATTAAGGGCAGTGAAATTTGGGTTAATTGTCCTCCCAGCCTCTAGGTGGCGATCAACATTTTTCCTCTTTCAAACGTTAATTTTTTTTAATATTCCTTAAATTGAGCTGGACTTTGAGCCCACATGAATGAAACCAATGAATATGTAAATGTTGTTGGCTAAGGCTGACCTTCACAGAAATTGTCTGGAATAGATGCAAGCCCAGCAGAAGAACAGTCGTTTTTATTTTACAGTGACATCAGTTAATTCAGCGCAGAAACTGTTTTACTCTGAGCGGTGTGTTTGAGTAGCGTTTGAGGATGCAAATAAGAATGAGCTTTGAAAGTGAGTTGGTTTAAAAGCCCTCCAACTCTCTGAAATTATTATTAACCAGTGGATCCCTGTGCAGCACATACTCATGCATGCATCATAAGATATGTGTTTTTGAGGTATTTTAAGTTGTTCTTGGTGCAGGTATTTTAAGTGGTTTCTGTTAGTAAATGTTTGGTCAGTATACTGCTTGTTATGAACCCAACTGATAGTCTCAAGGCAATAGACAATAAACCTAAGCTCTGTTTTCTCCTGTGGTTCCCCTGGGAGATCGGGCAAGCAGCTTGGGGGATAACCGTGACGACGGCTTAGTTGACAACTCGGGGAAGGCCGTGTGAGTGTTAAATAATAGCCTCCTGCCTTTTGTCAGCGATAGCGGAAACCTGAGCGGGATGCACAACAGGTGCGACATGGAAAAGTGTCCCCTTACACTCATCTGGACGCCCCACGTTCTCGCTAAGAGACTGCTGTCGGCCGCCTACCTGTGAAGCTGTGTGTGCGTTTATAAATGTGAACGCGTGTTGAGACTACTGAGGGTGTATTAATGAGGCTGTAGGGCAATGTAAGGTGACAGATTGTGTAGAAAGCAGCCATAAATGAGATGGACGGTTGAGATGAGTAAAAACACAGCTGTGGAGGTGCTGGCCCAGCAGCTACAGCTGGATGTCTGATTATTAAGGCTTTCTTTATGCTCACTTATTACTGAGCTTTAGTAGTAGTTATATAAGTAGTAGTACTAATAAAGTAGTCTAACTAAATATATAATATATATTTCTTTTTAATGCCCCACCCACCAGTTTCTCTGAACTTCACTCTGTTTCTTTCTTGTTTTCAGTAAATATTCAGTAAATATGTATTCACCTTTAGACTTGGATATGTCTGAAGGTGACTTAAATATTAGACATAACGATGTGAAGACTCTCAAGTTTCTCTTCAAGTTTTAGTCATTGTAAAGTCATTCACTGGCTGTGCAGCTGTTGTGTTTGAGATGTCAAATGATTGACAAAGTTCTACAGCTGTACAACTTTACAACAGGTGCCCTGTGCTGAAATCCATATCCACTCCATCCTCCTTCGCCCTCGGCCCTCTTATCACACAAATAGCAGCAGGTGTGGCTGCTCAATGTGCTTTCTGATGTTTGTGGAGACTGCACAAGCCTGTCATTTGGGTAGCGAAGGGTCTCTTCAGCTCAAAAGACGGCAGCCGTACGTCTGTCCACCACAGGCGCCCTGGAGAGGCGCCACCTCTGAGGCAGATATTTGAGATCTCTGTGGTTAGAAACCCTTGTTCTCCTCCCTCTTTTTCACCACTCAGAATGCACAAGGTTACTTAGATTTCACAGAAATTTAAATTTTGGATAATGGAGGGGGTCGAGATCTCCGTTCAGCATCTGTTTACCTCCAGATGGCCTTCACTGCTCTGTTCTCCCTAATTTCTGTACACCACAGAAAAAGAGAGTGAAATTAAAGAGAGCTACGCTAAAGAATGAAATGACAAGGAAAAGTGCTTCCTTATTCTCCACATGGTTCAGGTGGACCAGGTGTCTCAACGCAGGGCCACCTGCTGCTGCTCTTTTCTGAAAAGCACAATAAAGAACACAAAGACCCCAGAAACATCGTTGTTTGGGAGCAACGACAAGCAAGAGGCAATAAGGATTTTGTGTGAGGGTAAAGAAGCTTTACGCCAGCCAGGTGGAACGCAGGTCCTTTGTGTACACAGGCACCTGTAGATTTCATGGCAGTGCAAATCATGTGCAGGCACATTTTCATGAATCAGAAGGATTTAAAAAATTTAAAAGTTTAAAAAAAACTTGCCGTGGAGACACGTTTTGCAGACACATTTGGCTTTATTCCAGCAGGGAACAAAATAGAAACTGTCAGTTCCTTTTTGCCTATATGGAAAAGGGGTTGTCATAGAACAAAATTTTTCTGGTATAAATGTTTAACTACGGTAATAGATATGTACTTTGGTTCTGTATTTTGCATGTTTTCCAAATAAATGCATATGTACACACCGATTTTTGCATAGTCACCTTTGTTAAAAATGTATGCAGATGTATATGTATACAGCAGGGAAGTTTAGATTTGTGTCTTCATCAGTTCTTTAAGAACATAATTAAGCCTCAGTGAGCCAAACCACTGCAGCTATTGTGAGTGACACCTCACTGACCAGTTAGCATACATGGACAAAATTAGTTATTAGTAATTGCTGAGCGAGTGGGTTTCTCCACTCTAATGATTCGAGATTCACCATTAAGATTGTGGCTTATAAAGCTTATGTAGTTGAAAGTTATTGTAGTTGTCATGATGGAGGATATTGTAAATCTATACTTTCTATTCTACATTTTGTCTGAGAAACATTGTTACACCAATGATGCTAGTATGAATACTTGTATCATAATCCTATGATGTTGATAATACACTAATAAAGGTACTCTTGATCTTCAAGTGTGAGCCAGTCACTCCCACAGTAAAGTATAAATACAGAACACTCTGCTTATCTCATAGATAAATGAATGTCACACATACTGCCTGAACTTTTGCTACATTTTCTGTATCACTTCCTGATTTAAGAGCTTTCACCTGCAATTTATGGCATAATGTGGCCATAGAGATAGAAGTGAGAGGGTTGAGCAAAGCATGACAAGAAGGTCATGACCTCATGTTTGCATACAACGAGTTTTTTCTTTGGATAGCTTGCGTTTTAATATTTTAAATGTTTTAAAGAAAAGTGTTTCTGGGTTCACAACAGCCAAATGAGATTAAACACCATGTGCTTTGCGCAGTGTTACTTCATCTCAAAGGCATGTTTGTTTGTTTTTTTTAAACGTATTTCATCCTTCCCGTTTCTTTCTAAATGCCTGTTCAGTTATTTTTTTTAAACATGTTCTGAGCATAGTTTTGCATAGTTCAGCATGTAACCCTTCCCACAGTGTTTGTGCTACGGGCATGAATATGTCTTTGACTGGCTTGAGGAATGTTTTGCTGTTGCTTTTTGGAATAGGAATTTTCTAGCAATTTGCTTTTTGCTTCTGACAGTAGATGTTGTATTCAAGCTATGAGTCTGTCGTTCCTTGTCTGTATTCCTGAATGTTTAGCCCATCTCTGTAAGTGGATCAATAACATGGGGGTGAGGTAGAGTAAGGTCTTCTCTGCTGACGGTATCAGAATGCTATTGGAATTTATCGAGCAGCAGTGATTCAGCAGGTTCTTACTGCTGCAAACCGCCCCCCATTCCAGCTTCACTCCATGCTGATTGACTGCACGGTGCAACTGCATTAAACCTTTCTCATTCTCTCTGTGTTGCCCTGTTGCTTTCAACACACGCTTTTTTCTGTGTGAGATAAGCTAGCTCTATGTCATATAGGTGTACTTCCTCAGGGAAGTACAGCAGTGAAGCAGTTTTTGAACTGCTTCACTGCTGACTACGCCTACGGCGTAACATTAACCATTCTCGCTTGGATACACTGAGCGCATCAAACTGAGATTGCTGTGATTCACACATTATGGCGTGATTATTGTGCACATTGTTTAAGACTAAACTCATTAACACATTTATTTTTGTTGTCATGTTATCATCTGACTTTTTAGGGCCTGCTAGCAATGTTCCCCCTGTTTACGGTCTAGATGTGACGGACGTTACCAATTGGGACACTACTGTACTAACTCCTGCTCTGGACATACTGGACTGCCTCCAAAAGGTTTGTTTTTTCTCTTGCTTTTTTAGTTATTTGCATACATCTTAGTGTAAGTTCATTGCTCCTATCCTTTGAAACTGTTCCAGGGAGAGCAGCCATCTGTGCAGCCAATCAAAATAGAGGGGGCGGAGACGCGTAACAAGCGGCGGCATCACATGTGTGAAGTGTGCGATAAGGTGATCATTGGCGATTTGGAATGGACAGGTGAGTGCCAGTTAAGCCAGTGGTCTTAAAGAAGTTACGACATGAAACAAGACACTAATTTTTGACCTCATTTGACCACCAGCACATCAAAGGTCCAAAAACCATCTTTATCAAGTCCGCAAGAGGAGAAAAGCTGAACAGGTCACAGATCAGCCCCAGGACATAAACCCCACCAAACCTGAAAATGTGAGTGACAGGCAGGTGCCAATACTCTAGTCCCCTGGCTCTGCTGTGGCTTATGGGGTCAACCTCACAGATGGACCAGAGTAATTGAGAGCTCTGGTGTGGATCATGATGTGTTTTTAAGATCAATAGTAATCTTTCAAGAAAGTACTTTCTGGGCTCTGTGATGGACAGGAGATAGCAACAGTGATTCCTCAACCCATCCCTGTGGAGTAGCAGAATGCACTACAGGGTCTGTGATGTTTAAACACCCGGATCTGATGTTTTTCCCATTGCTTATAGACCAAGTTTACAACTGGCTTCTGGATTCACATTCTTGAACTGGACTGGTGTTATTCTACTGCTGTTGAGTCTGAGTGGTGCACTTTTAAACCACATCCAGCCAAGTCTGGTGTTCCTAAACCACAGATCTGTGTTATCCCATTTGGCTTTTCTGACTGAACTGCATGACGTTGTTGCCGAATTGCTGGATTACATTTTTCCCTGCTGATCAAGACTGAAGCCTTTATTATTTTGTCAGAAACAGGATTTTGCTTTCCTCTTGTGCCTTTAATCTTGTTCTAACTATATCCAATCAAAACCTTAAAGGAATAATTCAGACATAAAAATCTGTCTGTTTTAAACACGTGTGACTTATTTCTTGTGTGAAACACAAGGAGAAATTTCAAGTTTTATACAGCTTTTTTCCACACAACATACATAATTTCAGACTTCATTCCAGAAGATACTATCATAATAGTACCACACGACAGTACCACAAAGTAGCCAAGATTGTTGCACTGCTTTTAAAGTACTGGAATTTCTTCTGGGCACACACAAACTTACAAAGTTTACCCTTTAATTCATCTGCAATCATCTGCATTAGGTTTTTTACAGGAATATTACAAAATGATGTCTATCATTATATAGATTATGTAAATGTTATTTTAAAGATGCAAAATTAAAGTGCTTTGTTTTAAATTCTCATCCCAGCTTGTGTGTTTAATTAAATGAGCTAGAAACATTTCTAACAAGAACTCCTCAAGGTGTCTTGGGCCATAAGAAGTCAGTACCTTCTCATACCAGCATACATGTTTGTAACTTTAAAATCCTTGGCTGGAGGCCACAAACTACCTCATTTCTTTGTTTCTTTCCCTTTCTTTGTGCTGTGTGTTGATGTCTGTGCTGTAGTGTGGAATTTCAGACAGAATGTAACGAAGGCTCATTAGCTCTCATCCTGGCTAAATATACATCACCATACAATAGCTGGAAGTGAGTGTGTTTACATAGTGTTCAAGTAAGTGGGTGCCCCACATTTGCACTGATTTGGGTCACAGATTTGGACAGAGAGGGTGTCTGTGATTCCGGTACAAGCAGGGCTGACTGACAACTTCTTATCCGTGTGTCTCTTTTTTTTTAGGCTTGACAGTAATCTGAGGAGTCTTAGTGGTTCAGCTGAGCTTCATTTAAACAGATTAAGGTTCATATAGATCAGATGTTTTCATGATTGTTTTTGTGCCCATTCACTTTCAATGTATGTTGTGTTCTCATAGGTCAACTGACTGTTTCATATGGTGCCTGCATATGAGTTTACGCTGCATTAGAGAATGTTGCAATGTTGGAACGTTGAAACCCATTGTTGTGGCAGGGACATAGACATAGGATGTAGGTTTATGAAATGTGATGCTCTGTCAATTCGAACTTTTGCTGCAATGTACTGTGATAGGCATTCATTGACCAATGATCATTTTTTTGGCTGGTTTAGTTTAGTGCTTTTAGAAATCCAGTATTTCTGCTAAATTTCTGACTCAATTCAATGGATCTTTATGCATTGCTATCTGTGAAAGGCTCTTTAATATCTGTGAGCTTTATTTAGTGGCCATTACAAGTTTACCTGCCTTATGTTTTGACTGCTGCCTATTTAAGATCATATCCATGAAGTTTATTGGGTGTTGACGGGGTTGGGCAGATTATAGCTATAACTGTGAGCGAGACAGAATGCTGTCACTCTTTGTTGAGTGCTTGGCTTGCTTGTCAAGAATGTATTGTGGGGTGTGTTTGTTGCAAAGGAACATTGTTTACCTCATGCTGGGATTATTAGCTGTTTTAATACTGCTGTTGGCTTGATTATTCTTGTTAACCCTCCTAACTGCTGATTCACGTGTTGAATTAAAGCAAATCAGCTGATGTAATGTTTCAGTGGCATAAGCTAACCTACGCTGAGAACTGGGTCAAGTTTGTTTGCTTAAGCCTGTTATGTTCTGTCATGCAGAGAGCTGTGATTGTGCAAGACTTCTGAATGTGTTTGACTATTTTCTGAAAGGTTGCAAGGCTACAGCTAAACTCCTATTTGTATGTAATCCTTACTACATATTGTTAATTGATCAGTATATTGACCCCAGCTGATGAGTCTTACAGTTTTTGGACTGTTTATATTGGCCAGTGACCATACCTGATTGGCTGATTAACAGATGAGGTAATTCTTTCAAAAGTATTCATTGAGGTGTGTAGCTTTTAACAACTTGCACTACTTAAAAATATTAGTTGCAAATGGTTTCCTGACACTATATAAAGATGTATCATGAATGTTCCATTATTGGCCAATTTCAAGCTTTAAGACACATAACTATTGTAAGCTTAGTGTGTACTTTTTGTAACTCACAGAATTGCAGTCCTGCACTTTTTAGGGGTTAGTATGTGTGTCTCAGTGGGTTGAATAAAGTTCACAGTTACATATAGTCTATTCCCTACACTGGCCCCTATCAAGGTCCGGTAACCTCTAAAACCTGACAGACATGCATGATTTAGTTTCTCTTCATCATCATCATAACTCTCTCCTTCACCTTCTTTGAAACCCCATCCCCCATACTCTTTCCTGTCATCTTCCCTTTCCTCTTCATTACCTGTATATCAGCTCAGGTTGAGAGGTCATGTCTTCATATTCTCTCTTTATGTCTAAGCTTTTCTCTGTGTTCTTCCACTATCTGTCTCTCATTTTCTCTCTATGTAATGGAGTAGAGAATGAATCACGTTGTTCTGAAGTGCGGTAGAACAGTCTGTACAAGCAGTCCTTACCAGAGGTCAGCTTTGTGTCTAACAGCCATGCAGCAATCTGCTTTATAAGCACACAGTGTTCCATTACTGTATAGAATTATAGTCACTTAAAGTATATAATGCATTACATAAACTAGGAATGCTGTTAATGTACTTGTTACGTTGTATTGTAATCATGCAGTGAACTGTGTTTGTGTGCATTTAGGCGTAAGCACATTCAGGAGTTTGTTTCTATCAATCACTTGTGTAACTATG
>JAZGTJ010019298.1:0-10983 GCA_036877575.1 Botia almorhae | reverse complement strand
GGCTTGCTGCGGTTGCGCCGCTTGCGGTTAAAGCTCTGCACAAGATAAGCCTGAACGTCCTCCAGCCGGTGAGGGTCTCCTCGGAAGTCAGAAAAGTGCTTGTTTATGTTTACCTTGCGTACCTTCTCCACCAGAAGGTCCATCTTGTTAAGGAAGAGGATTATGGAGACGTTGGAAAAGAGCTTGTTGTTGACTATGGTCTCAAAGATGTTCATGGACTCCACCAGGCGGTTGGTGCGGCGGTCTTCCATTAGCACCTGGTCGTACTCGCTGGAGGAGACCATGAAGAGGATGGAAGTGATGCCGTCGAAGCACTGAAACCATTTCTGTCTCTGAGATCGCTGACCACCTACATCTACCATCTTAAAAGGGATCTTCTTAATGATGAAATCATGCTCCACAATTCCCTTGGTGGCCTTCCTGGCCAGTAGGATGTCCTGTCGACTGGGTAAATAACTCTGTAACAACAGGTTGGAAATTGTGTAAATGGCAAATATATTGTTTACTGTGCGACAGCAGAATTTAAAAAAGGCGACACAATCACATACTTTTTTGCTATTTACACATTGTATATATTAAAATGATCTGAATTGTTTAGATTATGTGCTTTTTTGCATTACAGTGTCATACTCTGCATTTCATCCAAGGTCTTTATTATATCCACCTGCACAACTTAAAATGAGGATACTACACTTTTTGCAAACAGTCATACTGACATTTGTTCAATCTACTTGTTCATAAGTCAGATGTGAGTGGTTTGTTGGATCACATAGATAAACAATTTCTAATGTGCACTGCCGCCTTAACAGAAAGGGTGGGAAATAATCTTCAATGCAGTTTCCAAACAATCCGCAACCCACCCAAACTATAACATGAATCTGTTTTGTCACTGGCCTTGTTTCCATGCTCACACAAAACACTTTCTGGCCTTTTTCATTTTATCATTCATCTGAGACGCAGGCTGTGTGTTTTTGGCAACCTTGGCCAATATCAGTCTCAAAGAGAGCATTTTACTTTTGCTTTCTGTGTCTCCACTCCCCAATGCCACCTCCTCTGCTGAGAAACATCATATATAAACCACCGTTTATCTAACCACTCATCTATCTAATGAGTATTTCATCTAAACATGTATTCACATGCTCATATAGCGTGATGAAATATCAAGAAGTACAGAGTTATTATGACTCACCAGTTGGCCAATCCGATCCAAGTTGTCCAGGAAATACTTAACTGATTCACTCTGTTACAGAAAAAACACAAAAAAGACATAATATTACTCCATGTACTGAAAGTACTGCATTCTATTTTATGTACAATCATTTAAATGACCTGAATTCACAATTTATATATATATATATATATATACACATATATACATATACAAACATACAAACTAATTTAAAGTACATTAAACAATTTGTGCAAGAAAGTAGTTTTTCTATTCAAGTTTGACACACAAGGTTTTATATAGAATTTTGGCCCAAACATTGTCACTCTCACATTGTGCTTTATTTGCAAAACTCTCTTTCACCATTATTTATTTAAATACAAAATAGGGCATCAGTCTCCAAAAAGCTGTTCTATTTCAGGAATGGAAAGTCTTAAAGTAACAGGATGCTCCTATCTTTGTCAGAGAACTATGTGGGTCAGTCATACCATATAGCGACCATCAGCAGAACTCTACGTGAAAACATCTAACTCATAATCTCCTGCTTCTTCATAAAGTGCACTGTGGAGTTAAGTGCATAACACATTACACAGGCGCATTGCATTGTAAGCTCTGTTTACATTATAGACCATTGCAGATGATAGAATCCATGAATTAACTGCAGATGGAGAATTAAATTACCATCTGTCTTGACTATAGCTCAGTCTTTCACACCTAACAACTAGATGAGAGTCAGGTCAGAGGTCAGAGAATGGCCCAATCCATAAATAAAGCTGACTGATGAGTTGTCTGAAGCACAGGGTGATCAGAGGCAGTACGGCATGTTCATATCGGTCTGTTCCAACAATCAATTATGTCTGCTGCCTTCATAAGCCACAATATACTGATAACCACATATGTTGCCCAATATCTGGAGGCTTTTCCAAAGAAAATGTGTTTCTTCTTCCTAACAGAACAGACTCTCTAGAATAAGGCAATAGCTAGAGCTAAATTACTGTGTTGAGCATTATTTCCTGACAGTGTTGTTTTCAAGCAGGCTTTTGGATGGCCTACATTGCGGCCTTGGCGTTTCACTGAACATTGTCTGGAAAAGCAAATTGTGTCCTCTAGTTTGCGTGTGTAAGTATGTGTGTCTCACAAAGGCCCCATGTTCCCAACAGGAAACAGCTGTGTGTGAAAACAGGGGATTAGCAGAACAGCAAAGCTCCTCTATAACAGACTGAAGCCCAACACCCCAAACCTCCAAACACACACATACACAACACATCACTAATGTAACACAGGCAGGAAATCACGCAGATATCTGCTAGCAGCGCCTGTAGCATTCATCAATCCATCCTTCGAACATGTACACACAATTAAAACATTCCTTCCTTATTTTCAGTAATACAAATAATACAAAGCGATACAAAACTGTTTTACAAAGCAGTTTTAGACATACAGATTTTAATTATTTTATTTTTTAACCAGAATAACCTTTTAAATATTGTTTCACAGCTACAAGGCAGGTAATGTGTGTTTTCTGTCAGCTAACCTCCGCCCCCCAGTTACTGTCACTACCGCCGTTATGCTCTCTTTCTGGCTTTTAAGTAAATCTGTACACCTTCCACAAAAATGTATATATTTTGATTTTTATCATTATCAATGTTAAAAAACTACACCAATAAAAGTGACTTATTTCACTTATATCAGCCACACTTGTAGGTATTGGCGCAGTAGAGCATCGCCAAAGCTTGACAGCCCAACATAGAGACTGTCACATGACTGTCACAGTCAACTGAACTGTTAACTGACCCCTATCAGAGTGCTCTGATTGGTTTCTGTGCTACATAAAAGCGTACTCTGCAGGTCATTGGCCGGTAAAGCAAAAACTTCCCTTCTCTCTGGGTTGGCTCTGAACATGTGCGCATGACCGCCTGCTGAGAGTGTGGGAAAGATCTAAGCTGAAGCCTTACAGACCACAACCATCAACTTTAGCATAAAGTAGGAAAGTGCGCCCATGGGTATTTGTGCTGCGAGTATGCAGCAGCATGATTGAGCATGGATATGTGAAGAGGCCTTAACCCCTCCCTTCCCAGCAGTGATCACTATCACTACAGTTCTCGCTCCAGTCCCCTCCAAATAAACAGCAGATCTGCAGGAATGGGATCCAATTAAAGGCATCTATCATGACCCCGACACAAATATAGAATCTAATCACTAAGAAACACAGGCAAAAAATAGCTTGAAGGCAAACATCTTTAGTATAAGAAGAAAAACATCTAGAGAGGCACATGACATGAACATAGGCGAGATAAATCTCTCCTTTCCCTCAGTTCGATTACAGGGTATTTGTCTCGGATTGGGAAACAGTCTTTATAAAAACCGAGTGAAAGTGATAAATGCTTTGCGAGAGCTTCGGCAAGTCCAACAGGGATTCTTTTCACCTCACACTTTGTTATATCTGACAGTAAAACCTTCCTCGGCAGTGAACTGAGATCCATTTAAGTGATGTTTAACAGCCAGATCCAGCAGCTGTGCTTTGTTGGTGGATAACTGTTCCACAGTGACTGAGAACAGTCATACCTCCAAATGTTTTCATTTTTCTCTCCGTAGGAAACGTATCATGCCATTCTAAAAATGTAAAATGCAATTGTACAGATTATTTTGAAAATGAAGGCTGGTTTGAAAGCACCAAAACAATGAAAAATCATTTATTGCCCCTTATGGTGCTCCAAACATTTTATTCCTCACAGAACACAAAGGCAAAAGTGTTGAACATGAATAGAGTCAGGAGCTATTTAGCTTTTTAGTATACTTTTGTTGTATTGTTTTAACACAACAATATACTATGCTTTTGTTTTATTTGCTGTATAGAAAAGTGTAGTTTAGACATTCTGCAAAACATCACTAAAAAAGAAAAAAAATTCATACAGGTTTGGGATACCATGAGGGAGAATAAAAAAATATAAAAAAAATCCCTTTATGCTCAACTATTATTTTAAACTTTAAAAATGTGATGTTTTATTCAAAAACATCACGTCCATCACGAGAATCTCAGAGACTCTGACTCAGTTCTGCTGGGAAGAATTTCAGACTGCAAAGCAGTGACAATCTCTGCTCTCTCCCCCGTAAATAACAGACTATGTAAATAATCCTCACGCAGAACAAACAGAGCTTGATGTCCCAGTCCTTGGAGTGGGATTAATTGTTTGGTTTGGACGTGAGAAGAGAACTCATATTAATCCCCCACATGGAGCTCCTTCACCTCCAGAACTTCACAGAACCTCAGGCTGCTCCAACACTGTTGATCTAGCTGTAACTGTACACCTTGCCTTTCATCTTTGCGGACAGCCTCGTATTATGATTTTTGAACTGAAGGATACCAGTAGAAGGAAAACAGAGGAGTTTCAGGGAGCTCTGCAAACAGTTCAGCTTTACATTATGCCAGAGGTATGTTAATAAAAACATGAGGTGTGTTTCTAGAAACAAAAGACTAAATCTGATTGAAATTAAATAGTATATATAACACACATTTATGTATTCCAAAATATCAAGACATAACTGATTGATTAAAATTAAATTAAAAAACTTGATTATATAGTGTAACAAAGTCATGTTTTGGTTAAAAATGGGTTTATATTGTTCATAAAGGATAAAATAGGTTGGAAAAGAACTGATAGATGATCTTGTCTAGACTTTCTATGTGTCGGAAGTAGCAGCCATGCCCTCAAAAACCCTGTCTATCATTCCTCAACAGCACAATGACACACAGCTGCCCTCAGCGAAAAATTAGTCAAACCTGTTCACAGTTCTCTGCCATATCTCACATTTGCAGCAGTGGATGGTGACTTCTTCAGAAAAAGAACATGGTCAACAGAATGTCATTTAATGAAGAATTCTGCATTCCCTGTCAACCAAATGCACTGGAGAGAGGCAGACCAGTCATCGTCCAATCAGAACAGGAGACGTCAGTACCACAGACCCAGAGGATAACTGACATTCATACAGTGTCAGAGTCAGCTGTGATCTCTAAATCAGACCCAGTCTGTCTTTCGCCTCTGCAATGTGAGAATGTGTAAGAGGTGTGAGACTAAGTGCTATGTTCCTCCTCCGGCATTATGGGAATTTACTCTCCTGGGTCTCGCCTCGATTGGACGTTCTACTTCTATCTTATCCTTTCTCCTGTTGGCGGCCCCTCGGGGAGACTGACCCTAGACAGGCCTGGAAACAAACCACTGACGAGTAGAATAAAAACAGAGTGGAGATTACAAAAAGAAAAAACAGTGTTGGTGTATGACGTTTGCAATAACAACTAAACATCAGAGGCCACAGCTGCCTGTAAAGTCAGTTTTTCCTCTTCAAGTGCTGTGCTCCCCCTGGGTCTGTTTTCAATAAGAAACCAACCCACTCGCCATCTGTTTCACAAGGGCTCAAACCTCAATATCTACTGCTAATCCTCACACTGGATCCCAGCAGTTTTCTCATTGACATGAAAGCAGTATTGAATTTGCTGAACGTGCAGTCGGGGGAGTCTGAAGTTTGTTTAACACCTCCCTGTGCTCATCATATCCAGAGATTCTCGCACTAAATCAGCTTGATCTTTCATTGAATTATTCTGAACCTAAATTCAGTGTACATTCTATAAATGCATACTTACATCGATTTATAAATAGACAAAACGAGAGCTAATTCTGAAGTTTAATGTGGGCCTACATCTCTTTGTCATGATATAAACAAAACCAAGCCTCCAGATAAACATATTTGTGTATGTATAATATGACTGATCACAGCATGATATTTCAAACATTCAGAGTAAAGAATGTCAGACCCAATTTTTTCACTTTAATTTAAACCTTAAAGGCACAGTCTTAAAATCAATAAAAATGATTTTTATATAATTTATTCATTCTCATGTCATTTCAAATCTACATAACTTTTTTATAACCTGTATGACTTTCTTGCTTTAAAGGAACACAAAAGATGATGTTTTGAGAAATGTATCAGTGGTATGGCGTCCATACAATGGAAGGCAATGGGTGTCACTGTTGTATGCTTAATACCAACACACTTTAAAATATCTTTTTTTTTCATGCTCCTCTGAAGCAAGAAAGTCTTACAGATTTGGAATGACATAAGGCTGAGTAAATGATGGAAAAAATTCATTTGGACTATGTAAACTATGAACTATGCCTTTAAAACACATTTTCAGACATTTCACACATTTTGCATGTTTTCATGGCGACAAATCTTTCGTTTCTGTCAAATCTTGCACAAAGCTTTCGTTTCCGTTAAAAGGAGTCTAATAACTTTGATAAACTACTCAAGTGTATAATCTCCACCCCCGGAATGTCAAGGCACTAGAAGTGTTTGTCATGGGCATATCAAACATCAGCCTGTGGAGTACTTAGACTAAGTTGTACTATAATGGCTTAGATAGTGGAGACAGACAGATAGGACACTGAAGGAGCGTGCCAAAATGAGCGTGCATTTATCTCTCCTGACAGACTGTCTGAAGATAGTCAATGACAGATGACAGGGCAGGCCAAAAAATATAGCTGAATGCACTAGTGACACCTCTCAGAGTCAAAAGCCATTCTGCACTGTCACTTCCATTATGGCTTCTGGGAAATGAGGGGCCAGAGTCATGTGAGTAAGGATATGAAGAGCAGAAAAAGTTAAAGACAGGAGATGTTGTTGTGATAGATGATGATCATGTTAGAAATCTAGGATCACTGAGTTTATTTCTGTTTGAAGTGTTGGATTACAGGTCAAGATTCATCAAGAGCCACAAAAATGAATTGTTTGTGTTGTGGTATTGCTCATGCCTTTTTCTTCATGAGTCACTTTGTGTAAAATGGTCTGCTACATGAATAAATGGGAATACAAAAATCAGTGGGAATGTGAACACATATAAAGTGATTTTGTGCAACACTCATTCATTCGAATTTAAATGAGACTATTATATTTCTATCCATTGTAAGTGTACTTTGAGGAAGGCAAAAAGGATTTAAATTAGTTTGTTTTAAGGAGTAGCACTGAGATGTAGATTCTCGTGTGAAAGGAGGAAGAATCTTAGACTAAATAACATAAGATGGTGAAATACCATATTATTCTGGTATTAATGAAATATCAGAAATATCACAGAAAACATTCTGCATAGGTCACTGTCAGTGAGAGGTCATTTTCTCTCAGACAGACAGGTAATGATGGGCCTCAAATGTGTCATAGAAAAGTGTGATTTTGCGAATTTCACAAAATCAGTCAGGAACGTGCAGATTATAGAGTACAATTATAAGTATACATTATAGTAGCATTTGTTGCACTGAAAAGTATAATTGATATATGCTATGTTTCAGTAAAGAGATTTTGGCTATTGGCTTTTGGATATGGGAATGTATTAAACTGTCATGAAAATAATTCACAATACAAGCATTTTAATGAAATGTTACATAACAGCCCAATTATAGTAAAATATTCATATTTATTTTTCACTTCCAGATGCCCTAAACAGAGGAAGTATTACAATTGCATGAAAGCTATTTTAATAGATGAATAAGAACAATTAAGTTTTAAAAGTAGCAAAAATGTCATGAAGCCATTTAGTAGCAAAGCTATTTATCTAACGTCTACATCTGCCTCATTACATGCTTCTCATTTCTCTCTGTGCATAAAAGAACTGAGGAATTAAGAAAATGTTTTTTTGGGAAACAAATTCTACAAACATCTCAGCCAGAATCCACAATACATCTGGTCAGTATGCCTTCATCAATCCTGCCACTACCGATTAACTGCAGTAATTAACCGGAACTTTCTCTGAACCATGAATGACGTTGTGTCTGGATTTCCTCCATTTATTCATTTCTCATACATTTCAGTCCAGGCTCTGCTATCAATGCCCCAGCCCAGTGACTGCATCCCAGCTGTGTGAATAGGTCAAGCTATGTTCCGGGGTGGAGCATGTTCCCTGTTGACTGGGAGGCAACTGAGCAACAATAGGGCATTATTTACCCCGGCCATAGCCAAAAAGTGGTGGGGATTCTGTAAGAAACATTGTCCCAAAACATTGTCCACATATTATACACACTCTTAGACGGATTTGCTTTAATTACAGAGTGTGTATAAACCAGGCATCTATTGACTAAGCATACTCCACTCCAGCAGCCAGAAGCGCTCAGCGGTAACCGTGACCACATCCGCTGGGGGGGAAATGCCAGATTTTAGCAAGATTTAGGCTGACCTAAGTGTTAAATCAAATTAAGTTGTAGCAAGAAAAAGTAAAAAATCGGCAACAATGACATCTGATTAAACACTTTTGACATTTTAAGTACAAAAATATGATTAAACTAAAACAAGCAAAAAGTAATTAAGTACATTATTAAGAACATTACGATGTATTAGAAATTTGACATTATTTGAATGATAATCATGCATAATTATATAAATTTTTTGAGACAATGATTAGACATAATGAGATTTTTTGACATGAATGTTGGAGATGTTTTTATTTCTTTATGCAAAATGAATGATGACTTAACCATGTCTTTGTGGGATTTACCATGCTAATTTTCGGCATAAGTGGATATGCACAGGCTTCTGGTTCTGTTTGTGTTCTGTTGATGTCTAGGCTATCTGTGGGGAGGTGGACTGGTCCCTGGAGATCTGCACTGCAACTACTTTGGAATGTGATTTGTACTGCTTATCTCCAGCTCTTCTGAGTTGGCTTATGTTCTGCTATAAGCCATCACTCCAAACATAATCAGAAAACAGATACACCCTCCCACTATATGGATTCCTTTTATATATTTCGGATTGCACAGGACCATCAAATACTTCAAATGGATCCCACATTTACAGAGCCAAACTGAAATATAGAGAAAGCAGACCCAGGCCTGGTGTGAACTCCAGAAGTCATCATACCATCAACTATTAAAGATCCCCCTTAAAATATGTTTTAGGGTAATTACACACAGTCCAGTTGCTTGGTCTAATGTGAGATCGAAGGAAGTGTGTTAAACATCTTGTACATTTGCAGTTAAAGTTTGGAAGCAGGAAGCTCACCAGCAATCAACCCATTCTCAGTCGTGAGGAATTTATAACACGCCCCAGGACATCAATCTCCCTATGGAATGCTGAATACCGCCCAACTTAATCTGAGGTATCTTTCTTAGTTTCAATTAAAATTGGACTGAGGTGGGTTTGTAAAACCTCAGGAATGTCTTCTTTTTAGCTTTGAGTATATGAGATAAGAACCTCACTCATGGAATATTTAAACATGTAAAGATGTTCTGTTTGGACAATCATTGAAATCACACTCTAGTTTAATGCGCTGAGGATCACAGTCACAGTGTGAATACAGCATAAGCCCCACTGTCAGTTTAAGAAGGTTTTGCGTGTATATAAAGCCCCACCCTGTTTAGTAGACTCTTCCAAAGAGACAGCATTACTCCTCCATGTAGATAGTCACGGGCAACAGACCAGTGAGTATCTCTGTCTTGGCTGGAATGGACTTTCATGCATGAAACACAACTGATGTTCTGCTTGTTAAACTGACATTTAACAAGCACATCTTGATCTCTGGAGCAGCTTGCTTTACACAGGTACTACAATTTGATGAGACAAATAAATTGAAATGCATATTGATTCCAATATAAATGATAAAGTTTTTACAAAGGATCATTTATATTGTCAGTTTACAATATACATTACAAGTGACCTACCAGTAAACCTTGTTTTAAAGAAGCCAAAAAATGTGTATTTAAAGATGATGGAGTGTTTGTCAGAAAGGAATGCATGATGGCTCTGACTCAACTGTGGTAAAGCTGCATTGCACAGACAGATCTGGTCATGGCTGGGAGCCAGTGTGGTTTCTTAAGGGGCAGCAGTGTCAACCTTTAACAAAGCAGCATTACGACTTCCTGTCCACGAACTCTCTACGGCCTTCAAGCAAAGCAATGCTTGTGTCCAATCACAATATGACCAGAGTCCCATTCCAGCCAACTTCCAGTCTTATGATTTTGGCAGCCAAACTGATAATGGATCATGTCCATTTTTGTTTTCTAATATGTAATAGTCTCACACACATTAAAGTCTGTTTTCCTTTAAATGTGCCTCATAAATACCAGTGGAAGGTAATTATATTTCCTAGTGTACAAGTCATGTCACTGAACCATTAAAACATTCATACAGATTTACCATGATTCTTTCAAATGAGGTTCTCCTTCAGAAACGTAATAAGCCGCAACATTTATCATATTTAACGCTCGTGCAGTTTTTGATATTATTTAGGGTTTCATACAGAAAGTGCTTGTTTCTCATGGTCAATGCCAGTGCTTTTCCCTGATGAGACCCTTTGATAGACTACAACCAATCGCTGTAAGGACCTCCCTCGCCCCCGCATAACCCTCCCAAGAGCTGGAGGAATGGAGGAGATACTGAAAGCTGTGGAGGAATCTGGGCCAAGTTCTTTACAAACAGCGGCCTGGAGTAAATCTGTCAGAATATAAATATATCTTCTAACTGGCATTACTATTTTAGAGATAGTTTGTGGGATCCAGAGAAAACGTTTATGATCTCATTAGCATTTAGAACTTAAACCTTTTTGAACTTAAGCACACTGCACATGTTTCCTAGTAGGAAAAGCCTTCTGTCAGCGAAACAGGACCAGCATTTACACAGATATACTTTTGTTTGGAGAAACACAAAGAGGATGTGA
Source organism: Botia almorhae (assembly GCA_036877575.1). Lineage (NCBI taxonomy): Eukaryota > Metazoa > Chordata > Actinopteri > Cypriniformes > Botiidae > Botia > Botia almorhae. The sequence continues at coordinate 121 of JAZGTJ010019298.1, read as the reverse complement.
AGAACAGGGCTAATGCACTGGACTCTGGTCAATGTAGAGAATATGAGTTTCTCGGTCTGACAGGCCGAGCAATGTCACGTCCTCCCACTCACAGTCTACTGAATGGACTCACAAACAAGCA
>JAZGTJ010019297.1:0-10983 GCA_036877575.1 Botia almorhae | reverse complement strand
GTTAAGTACAATTTCAATATTTTAATACTTTTAATACCACGGCTGCAGAGCCGTTTCCGTAGCAAACTAGCTACACAAAATGAACCATCTTCACGCCCTCTCACTGGCCATCTGAATGAAATCGGTTTCTGTTCATCAATGTAAACGCCCACTGTTATGAATCACCAACATCTTTGCAAAGGAAAATAGTATCAACACCTCCACCTAAAGGCGTGTAAAACTCCCTTATTCAACTCTGCCTGATGAGTAATTCCGTCCTGTTTAATAGTTTATTTATTTAAACCATACACTGATCCAGGATCAGTTTTATAAACACCAGCGATTCAACAGACTGCACGAACAACACATCCAAACCAAAGGAAACATCCACGACTAAAATAACAAGAAAAATCTAATTAACACATCCGAAGACTTCTTGATGGCTTGTTTAATCACTGAAAGTCAACAATAATAATATAAAAATAATGTTTATAAACTTAATGCAAATGTTTATCATAACCCTTCAAATGAACCATAAATATTGCATACTTATAAGCAGATGAAACCGTAGAATTAACACTCGTTACTTACGTGTTTGTCGTCGGGTCCATTAGCTGCCCCTTCATATAGGTTTCTTTGAAAATACTGTATACACGTTAAAAAAACGACAATAAAACTTGGCCTGTTTTATCCCTGAGATCCCGAATTTCCAAGGCGAACTTCCTCTATTTAGGAAATCGGTTCATCCTAGCGGTTCTTTTCTTTTGAATACGAAATGAAAAGATTCATTTAGATTCGTTCACTGATTCGTGTACAATTCTTTCACAATTTATGTCGATATATTTGCAACAGATGGTGGCGCCAATGAGTGTTTTTGATGTTATGAATGAATTGTTTAATAAAGTTTTTTACAAAATCGAAAATCACGACAGCAACAAATCCTACTATCCTTCTTTAAAACTGCTACTACAGATCTCTTAATTACCCACAACTCATTGCAAGAAGGAGGAGTTTAGAGATCAGTGTTTAGTTTGGTGCTTCGCTGAATTTGTAAATTTAATATAAAACAAAACACATATTTAATAAAGAAAGTCTAAATGCAAGGAAAATAATAAGGGTTAGGAATCACAAAGCATATCTATACTTTTTATACTATACGTCTTAAAATAAGGGGCGAGACCAGTTGCAGTCTTTGAAGAAGACCATCTAACACATATTAACAAAGAACAATACAATTTAAACAAAGCAAAGCAAATGTGTCCTTAGAAGTGCATTGCACCCGAGGGACATTGCAAAAATAGCAATCCTTCCAAGCCAAAGTAGCAATTTTTTCACTTTTTCATTTTCACTTAATTGTAGTATTGCTATAGAAGAAATCTAATTGATTCATTAATATGATTTTCATCTTCCAAAAACCGTGGGACCAAAATGTTTTCTGAATGGATCGACATGTGTGTGTGTGTGTGTGTGTGTGTATGCCGTGAGGCTAAATTTATTTACATTTTCACACATTGCTCCTTAGAAAACAATAAAAAAATTGATCACAAAGAAACTACTGCTTTGGACAGTGAAAATGTATATCCTTCAAAAAGCTGCTTATCTGATCGAAATCTTGGAATATGCCAGAACATTGTCTATAAACGTCGTAAAAGGCAGGAGTTGCTATCAAAGAGTGGGATTTTTTCATCAGTTCTTGATATAAAACACTATTTATACCTGCACTTCTCTGATACACCAGTATTTGCTTAGGAATCACAATGCCTCTCATTTAAATTACCTCTAACCCCTTCTAAGTGATAAGGATACTGAAACAGAGCGATGATTGGACCAGTGCGTCTTCGCCACACTTCTGTGCTGTGAACATTACATCTCTTGTTCTTTTTCCAGTCTAAAAACAGACACTAATCGAGGGCATGAGTCACAATCACACAGGCATAATCCCGCATCAAAGGCCAGTATTCTAAAGCAAGAAGATGACTCCAGCAGAACAAATCCCCCTAATGCTACACGTCCCCACTGCGCTGTCAGGTTCACCCAACAGCAGCCGTGAAAATGCTGCAGATTACATTCCAGCCTAAGAGCAGGAGGAAAGGCCCTGTGCTGTCTGTCAAGTCTGTACTTAGAATTTGATCCTAATTAGTCACAGTCAGTCAGATCAGACATTGGCATTTGATGCTAATTACAAGCGACTCGTGTCTGTAGGTTAGCTGTGATCGGCTGGTCTGGATTCCAAATGACAATCCTGAGAATTGACATGAGAATTTTCATGACTGTGTAAAAATACAAGTATATGGATAATCTCTCTTTTATTATATAAAATAAACACAAATGAGACAATTATTTACATACAATTATATAGCTTTAAAATGTAGGGAAAATAAAGCTCACATAATTTGGTGGAAAACCAAAGAAAAATGTGTTCATATTGGAATTTCTAATTTCTGAAAACTGATTTCAAAATTTGGTGTCTAAGCAAACCTGAACACACTTTAAGACATTTAGTTTCTTCCAAAAATATAGAGGAGACATGAGATTATGGTAAAAAACAGGACAGAGGTCTGAAAAAGTGGAAGTCAGTCTCCATTTGCTTTTTACTTTTTCTCCTGTCTAGGAGAAACTATTCAGATCTTAAGGAGATCTCATTACTGTTTTTTCTTTTCTATAGGTTGTCTATCCTTATAGCTCAAGTTTGTCCGGCTGTTTTGGTCTCATCATAACAATTACTGTTTCATTCATTTCATTCCAAAAAGTGCATTACTGAGGTCACACACAGCAGAAAACAGATTTCACGCATGGCGCGTGTGCATTCTCTTCAAGGAGCGCATTTGTCTTTAGGCCCTGCCTGAGATTTAAAAATGTTCATTCGCATGCATATTCTTCCTTCTTTCTCACACCATTTCATAAATAATGCATCAACTTGCATTCAAAATGCTAGGAAATGTACATTACTTACATACAAATTAAATCGCTCTGCATACTTGGTGCTTTGAAGAATGGTTCCCATCTCAAACCAGTCCACATCACTGAATGCTCTTCAGTGCTGTGGCAAGATTAAAAATCAGCTCTTTGTAGTCGCCTGTGAAGGCTGAGACCCCTGATGAGGTCCAGCACTCTGAGATGACCTCTTTGCTGTATAGCACTCAATACAGCTTTGAAAACACATAACATTGCTAGGCAAAATTTGTGAGACTTACCGCCAATGAGATTAGCATTTTCACCACATAACACTGCAACAGTCAAACCAAGAATATAAAGTGATGCCTTCCTTAGAAGTAGTTCTCGTACGCACTGTGCAGTATACTGGCCAGGGCCACCAACCCTTTGCATTCATGAGCTGAGGTGCCCTTCTGGGTAAAATAAATTTAAATTTTAAATATTCATTATGCAAACGTTTTTATCCAAACGAGCTACAAAACAGTATTATGTATTGTTATTTGTGGTGTTTTAAAAACATTTACATTTACGCATTTGGCAGGCGCTTTGATCCAACTGACAAACACTGTACATACATTTTGACAAAATTGACAAAATGTATACAAACCAACATCCTTTGCGTTGCTAGTGAAATGCTCTACCCACTAAGCTACAGGAACACACAATTCATAAAAAAAGATGTTACTTGTTGTTAATGCTAGAGCACTTTCTAAAAAGAGGAGTGACATCAGTATTTAATTGCAGTGTGAACATGGCCAAATGGTCAGTGTTTTAAAACCATACATATCATAGATATATATTAGACAACATCATTTTAGGAACCACTTTTGATAACAATCAAATAATGGGAATGATTTCTCACATCAGTTAATTAAAACAAACTCCAGTTTACTGTTAGAAACTACAGCATGCCATGTTGCATTATTAAAAAATCTACAGCTTAAAATCTGCAGCACCACATAAGCACAAACATTTTTTATCTCAACACCATTCTACCCATAGACATAACAAGATACGGTCCACACTGTACACAAAGGGTGAAACATTATCGAACTGACCTGCTGGCCACACAAGAAAGGCATGGATGAAGGGGAGGGGATAAAAATCAATAAACGTGTAACCTTACCGCCAAGGTCGACTAGCGCTGCTTCTTTTTCCCAGCCTGCCTCGCTCCTGGTTAATGAAATCTGTTTAGCTGTGGCTTGTGTTGACCCTCAGGTCTGTTGAAGTAATGAATGGAATTCATCATTTGCAGCAGAATAACTACAGTGTGAAAACAAAAGGAGGTAGAAAAAAGACGGTTGTGAGGTGATGTTTAGCGGTGATGAGGCAATGTTCGCTGGTTGTGAGGTGATGTTCAGAAAGAAGGTAGCACAAACAGAGGGAGCGGAATCACGCTGCATGTTAAGTTCCTCAACTGTTTGCAGAATTCTTTTCATTAAAAAAACTTTAAAACCTTTCACATATTTCTGAATTACAACCAACGGGATTTATTCTTGAATGGTTCTTTGGGCACAGGCAAGACTGTTGGAAATTGTTTTAATCACTTTTTTATAATAAATCCATTTATATCAGATTGCTCCCAGGGGATAAAACCCATGACCTTGCTGCTGTTAGTGCAATGCTCTGTCAATTGAGCTACAGTAATTACAAAGTCCAGCGCAAAATGTTCGTAGGTAAAAGATGATGCCTTTAATCTTAGCTGTCACTATCAGGTTAGATCCGGCATGATGCAGCAAAAATTATCGCTTTTTTCAAAGTTGTAGATCACTTTACTTCTGTGGTGAAGCTTATCGATTCCCCTCCAGAGGATTGATAATATATTTGCCTCAGTTAATACGTGGAAGAAGGCCAAAGAAAAACAGCAATACAATTCACAAACAAATAAAGGACAGCTTTAACTGTCTGCATTACACTGACTCTCTCCATATGTCTCAAGGCAAATATCGATTTGTGTCCATGTCTAAACCCTATCCCTCGCTCTCTCTCTCTCTCTATTTCTCCACTCAACCTTGCTCATCCCTTTGTAGCAAGACAATATTTATGGTTGCAGTGGTTTCCTCACATCTCACAGGACTGCATGTATTATCTATTAGCAAGGCCTTGTCTGAGATTTCGGCCTGTGTAATCTGATACAGGCGCAGTAGATTGCATTGCAGTGGATTAATCCTCCGTGGCTAACCAGAGGTGAACGAGGCAGGGAGGGAGTGCATTTATTTTCTGATGTCTCTCATACTGATGTACCTTCCGCCTTCCACAACAGCGTAACATGGCCTAATGAATATTCAGCCCAACACCTGCGAGTTTTGGCGAGGTTTAAGATCTCATCCAACCAGGAGAGACTGCTGGGGACAGATGTCGCGGTGAAAACAGAGCAGCTGACAGAATAACCAGATGACAGAAAATTTCATTTCTCATACACTTTCCTACAGGAACAGCACAGTAATGGAGACATACTTCACAAAACACTAATAATTCCATTAGAATCAAAATCACATTTTGAGGATCAGAGCATCATCATCATCACCTTAGACAGAATCTGCGCTGCAGATAGAATTTCACACTTGGAATTCCATCAAATTTGTTAACTAAACCTTAATACTCTAATCACTCTCAGCATTATCCAGAGAAACAACTGTATTGTGTGTCTGTATTGTGAATATACAATGGCCCTAAATACAATGGCGTTTATATTTTTATATAATAAATATATAAACAAAATAAGGTTCCTCCAGGACCAAGGTGCTTAATACAGACACAGTGCTGGACAAGACAACACAGGAAACTGTGCTGAAACTTAATTGTGCATAAATAAATGACCTTAAATAGACTGACTAACTAACCAGCTAAAGTTAAACTAAAACAATACACACAAACTACATAGTGACGTGTGAAGATGTCATAAGAGACGTAATATGCAAATGTGAGGAAATTGTGAATAAGTGTATGCTAATTGCTATGAGTGTATTGTGTGCATGTGTGTTTGTGGATGTAATGCGTCAATACAGGGTGTTAAGTCTGACGGCCTGAGGGATGAAATTGTTGTTCAATCTGACTGTGAGGACCGAATGCTTCTGTACCTTCTGCCAGATGGCAGGAGGGTGAAAAGTTTATGTGAGGGTTGTGTGGGGTCATTTGCAATGCTGGTGGTTTGCGGAAGCAGCATGTGGTGTGTTTAGGAATGAGCATGATGGTTGTGGTCATGAGGTACAATGGGGACAATGTTGCTTCTCATAAAGGTGTTAAAAATGTCAGATGTCAGTAAAACAAAATATTTTAATAGGTTTTAAACTATGAAACAATAGATACAGTGTTCAGAATTAAGACAACAATTTAATTGGACACTTTCTGGCTGTCAAATTTCATAGAACATAGTTAATGTGGTGAACTACTCTACTTGAGCAACTGTGATTCATACTTGAGAGGAACTTGACTTCATACATCCACTAACTTTATAAAATTGACGCTGGTTGACGAGTTGACCAATTGGTTTAAGTAACCGCAAAAATGGATAAGAAAAATTAAGTTCTGAGAAATGATCTAGAGTTTAGTGAAGTCACAGTCATAAACTATGATAGTTCTCATTGTAGGTGATATTGGGGGAGGGACATTGTCACTCTAGAGCGCTTTTGATTGGACAAGTATGGTCTATTTTTCCAGAAGACACAGATGTAAATTTGTAATGCTAAAAGTGAATTTAGTCAATGTTTAGTGAAGTATACTATGATATTGGAGCCCTCAAAAGCTACTGCAACAGGACATTGCTCAATTCAAGCACCAATGTAACAGAGAGAAACAAAACAATATGAATATAAAGTGACTTTACAACATTAGACAGTATCTCCTGTCTCTTTTGCCTTGCTCATAAGTTTCTTTTCAAAGAATATATGGTTCATTATATAATAGTGACAACAAGTGTCTTGCAATGTTTTAATGAAACTAATTTACAAAAAAACATAATAAAAACATCAAGTTGCTGCTTATAAGGCATTTGATAACACTATATTCTGGAAATCCATTAGACCCCACTTGACATATTTGCCTTGTTTTCGATGAAGTTTACGGTTTATGAGAAATGGTGCCAGCATGAAAATTATACTCCTACTTGCTCTATTCTGTTTGAGGCAAATAAAGATTGGAGTTTCTAGTTTCATTATTCTTTATAATGAAATATTAAAATCCCACAGGGCCCTGAAAAAATTGCAGTGAATTTCTGTGCATCCAATAAGCCTTTACTTAGAAAAAGACTGAGTGTATTTCAAAGGCAGTACATACTGGATTGTGTTCAACAGTTGTGACATTATTTCTAAGCCAGATCTGTGCAATCAATGCTTCTTTTTTATTTATAAGGACATCAGCTTGAAAGGTGAACACCTTTATTATTTTGTTTACCGTATATATTCCTTTGATTTTGATGGCATTTCGTGGACATAATAGCATCATTACAACAGTGTAAGTAACAACGATTTCAGCACAACCAAATGTAATAGCTGCAATTTTCTGGCCGTTAGTGGTAAATACGAATCTAAAATGTTGAGACTTTTGAAAATCCTTTTCATGTTCTGCAATTAGATTCTGATAGTTGAAGTTTTAAAGCATTCTGCAAGAAATATCTCTGTGACTCATTTGCATGTACAGATATTTTGGAGAAGAAAATACAAATATTCAGATAGCAAAATTGGCTGTGTAACTATCTGAAAAGTCAGTAAAGCAAAATAATTTTATTAGGTTTTACAATGTTCAGAATTAAGACAACAATTTAGTTGGACCCTTTTGGTTGTCAAATTTCGTAGAACATAGTTAACTACTCTGCTTTAGCAACTGTAACTTCATACTTGAGGGGAACTTGACTTCATACATCCACTAACTTCATAAAATTGACATTGGTTGATCAGTTGACCAATTGGTTTAAGTAACCGCAATATGGATAAGAAAAATTAAGTTCTGGGGAAGTGATCTAGAGTTTAGTGAAGTCACAGTCGTAAACTATGATAGTTCTCACTGTACGTGATAGTTGCTTGTTCATTGTAGGTGATATTGGGGGAGGGACATTGTCACTCTAGAGCGCTTTTGATTGGACAATTACCTTTATAGTACAGGAAAAATCATTAACATTTATGATCTATTTTTCCAGAGGAGACAGATGTAAATTTCATGTTTGTGTGTGTACATGCAAAAAATGCCTGCAAAAGCTTCATCACAGCCTGAAACAGAGCTAAAACTACATGCTGTCCTTAGGCGAATGTTTAATGTGGTTCTCTCACAGGTGTCCTCAGTCATCACCACAGGCTTCAGAACACTCAAATCTCCAAAATCTCCCTCCCAGACATCAGCCTTGACTCCCTCTGCCGCTATACGATAGCATTTCCAACAGGATATTTTCACGTTCTGGGCCTGACTGACACTCACCGGGGAAAATGTGTGACTGATGTGACAGTGTGAGGGCTGAAAGACTTAGGGCCATCCAATCGCTCATGATTAGGCCACAATTTGCTGCTAGCAACACGCTAACAAGACCCTAGGGAGAGTACCAGGCGGGTCAGCATAGCTGCTACTGCTGACAGGTAATTAGTGACTCCGATAGAAGATTAAGCTGGTAATACAAAACCATCCATTTAACACTCCTTTGGCAAATAACTTTCCTTTCTTTAACTAGTCCATCAATCACAGATGGGATTAGCTAATCACAGCCTCCTGGAAATGTTTTGGAAAAGTAGTTAGTGTAAACAGTGAAAAAATTCTGTCCGCTGGGCCTAATAAAGTTATATTGAGTGATGGATCATCCAAATGTGGGTCCTTGTTTTAGTACATTTTAATCTAATCCTGAGTGAATAAATTACAGTAGCTGAGGTTTACTTGAGGTGTGTCTTAGCTTTGTTAGCATTATAAGTGTATGAATCTGCAAGCAACTTCTTAGTGAAAACTGTAAATCTGGATTTAGAAACATTGGCATACAGACATGTTATGCTATGGTGCTCATGTGGAAGATGTAGGTTCGAGTTTGCCCTACTATGCCTTGTCATTCTTCCCTCCTTGGAAATGTGCGCCACTTAGAATGAAAGAACTCAGATGGCCAATTCAATTCCTTAATTCCAATTTGAACTGATGTAGCAAACATGATGCAGATTGTAATTTGAATTTAAAAACTAATGTGAAAACAACTTTTCAAAACAAGTTTTGAGGCTGTACTGTCACTGTTTAATGGATTGGAGTTACAATGTTGAAATAGGTCAGTCAGCTTTTCCAGGAGGCTGTCGCAGTTGGAGCAGCAGGAACGGAGCACCATAAGGCCTGTTTCACACATGCAGCATAAAACAGGGTGTGTTCACTTCTCTGCCCAAATAAACAGGTTACACCATTCACAATAAGGTGCCTCATACTCAAACATCAGGTCTGAGCGTCACATTATCAGTTAAATGCTAAAATGCCTCCTAATAAAAAGGGAAAAATCCCCCATTCCATAATAACTAATCAAATTAATCAAATTAATCAAATTAATCCAATTAATCCAATTAAACCAATGAAYTCAAAGCCAGAAGTCCACACAAGAATATGTAAATTTTTAATAAATATATTTAAATAGAATTGGATTAGCACTGGTGACCCTATTTAAGCACCTCTCCAGTCTAATACCACAAACACGTCTCATCCTCTCAGCGTTCCATCCCACTTAACATCTCAGAATGACATTTTCCTTATTGGGATGCAGTCTGGTATTCTCTGGTGGATGTGTTTTCAGATTTACCTCTGTTATAGGAATGTGTGTGAGGCCAGAGGAGCAAATAAATAAAAGATACAGTCACTCCACTCTGCTCCAGCTCTTCAGACTCTCTAATTCAGACTTTTCACAAACACTCATTACATATACAAAAGCTATGGGAGATGAGTCTGTTGAATCCATAATTTATCTAGGATATTTTGACAAATATCCCTTTAAAGGCACTTTGCTAGATCAATACATGCTCTTTGAAAATATTTCACTGAACAAACTTTTGAGAAAACTTCCAGTTTAGATGCAGCCACTGCAGAGAATTTCTGTAATCCAGAGCATAATAAATTTATACCGCCGCTGGGATTGATAAATTGATTTATTCAAATGAATCAGTCAATTCAGCAAAAGTTTTTCACATATGATACCAGCCACACATTTTTCCATATACAGTATATATATACTGTATATATATATATATATATATATATAAATATATACATAAATGTAGGGCTAACGGATACTTACTGTAAAGATGCATAATAGATGATAATATTGTATTTCAAAAGGATATGAATGCTGGCGACTCACCTTAGGAAAAATCATTCATGCTGTCACATGTTACAGAGACAGCAGAGAGCTACAGACCGGTATCCCTGCTTCCATTCATGGCCAAGATTTTAGAAAAAGTTGTGTTCAGTCAACTCTCTGCCTTTCTCTCCCAGAACAACCTCTTGGATATCAACCAATCCGGCTTCAAGAAAGGTCATTTGACTGAGACTGCACTGCTCTCGGTTGTTGAAGACCTCAGACTGGCTAAAGCGGACTCCAAATCATCAGTTCTTATTCTGCTGGATTTGTCAGCTGCTTTTGATACTGTTAACCACCAGATCCTCCTGACAACACTCAAATCACTGGGCGTTTCAGGTACCGCCCTCAGGTGGTTCAGTTCTTACCTCTCTGACAGTTCATTCAGGGTGTCCTGGAGGGGAGAGGTATCCAGCCTGCAACACCTAGACACTGGGGTGCCCCAGGGCTCAGTTCTTGGACCACTTCTCTTCTCAATTTACATGGAGTCTCTAGAATCTGTCATTCAGAAACATGGCTTTTCCTATCACTGCTATGCTGATGACACCCAGCTCTACCTCTCTTTCCGCCCTGATGATCCCACGGTACCGACTCGCATCTCAGCCTGCCTGACGGACATATCGTGCTGGATGAAGAACCATCATCTTCAACTCAACATTGGCAAAACAGAAATGTTTATGGTTCCACTCAGCCCATCTCTTCTTCACAACTTTTCACTTCAGATTGATGGGTCAACCATCTCTCCATCCAAGATGGTCAAAAGCCTCGGAGTA
>JAZGTJ010019296.1:0-10984 GCA_036877575.1 Botia almorhae | reverse complement strand
CTCTCAGACTGCTCTCAGACAGACCCACATCTCACCGTGAAAAGACAAGCCATTCATCTGGTCTTGTTTCCATGGCAACTGTCATGAGGGTTCATCGTCAGGATGGAAGGAAAACAGAGATGGCTATGAAACTACTGAGGATGTAAAACCGTGAGAACACTGGAATACGAGAAGCGTTTCAACTAAGGCGTCTATATTTTAATTTTGCGATGAGGAGGGCGTTCCATTTCTTCATATCAAAACAAACACTTGCTTTTTGTTTTACTTTAGCCCACGAAAGCCTGGGTCAGTACGGTCTGCTTTGTGGTGGCGTTACTTTTTTGCGAGTGGATAACTCGCAAACAACAGAGAGTTGACATTTAAACATATCAGTGGAGGGTTGGAAGCGAAAGCGTTTCCATGAGTTGAACATTCCATGGCTCTGACGATGTAAGAACGCATTTTGTAACGTTTTACACATTTTTATACATCTCCCCTACTGTCCGTGTTAGTGCGTCCACTGTATTTCTCCAAGGACCGACTCCAGTATGTAAATGCATGTGAATTCAAGAGCTGAGGACAAAATAATGTCTATTTTGGAACTTTTTCCGCCAGCGGAGAAAATGAACGTGTATATAGAGCAGAAGACTTCTGGGAAACAGACAAACAAATGACCCTCCACGAGCTGTTGCGCAAATTGTATTGTTGTAGGTTGTGTTATCAATATTGTATAATATGTTGTTTACAGTATTAGAATGATAGATGGTATGCACTCCAATTGCTTTTGTGTGTGTGTGCTCTAGCCGTGCATCGCCTGTTAGACTCATTTTTTAGTTTTCCTTTCGTTTGTCTTTCTGTTTTTCTCTTCATCCATTTTAGGTACTTCCTCCCACTCAGAGTACATGTAGCAAACACATACGGCTGACTAACTCATGAAACAGGTAAAATCTGATTACTCAAATGAATGTTCCTGTGATAAACCTGAAGCTTAGGTTAAAGTTAACTGGATTGGATTAGTTTGGCCATGTAATCCTCAGGTAATGTGATTAATACAGCAGACAGCCGTACATAACATGGTAAGAAAACCACAGAACATTTTAATTGTGAATCAATTGGTTAGTCCAACACATCCGTCTGTGTCGGTGTTTGTCACTGTTTCTAACTGTTGAGCTCAAGTCAGTTTGAGCTCAAGTCAGTCAGTCAGTCTTACAGTTAACGGTGAGTGATTTTTTTCTATAGCTCCTTCTAAGAAAACGTGGGGCTATTGATTCCTCGTGCAGGTGTTTGGGATGGAAAATTCATGGAAGATTAAAAATTCCAGTATCTCCTTTAAAACTGTGTTAATTAGCTTTTTATGGCATTTTTTGCTGTTCCCTGTTTGTTGTGTTTGTTTTTAATGGATAAACCTCTGAAGAACATTTGTACACACATATGTTCAATATGTATGTGCAAATTTATGTACAATTTATAGGTGATGTGTTACTGTTTGTTACGTAGCATTTTATAGTTATCAGTTATTTTAGTTCCAAAGGGTCTGATATTTTTCGTTATCTTCATCTTCATGTCCACGTTTATGAGCTTAAAGCACTGCTTATTAATGGCATACCGTTTATGGTCACAAGCTACACAAAAAACGATATTTTGATTTATGAATTACATGACTGGACTTTGTATTTGCATATTAAATAAACTACCACATCCTGCCTTTCCACTTTTCACCAGTTGATGGCGCTCATTTCTAACCCCAGTCGCCTCAAAAGGGGACATACAGATTTTGATGGTTATTTTCCTTGACAGGTTCACGACCCGAGACTCAGAATAAAGGTTACGCGTTGCTGCTGTACGGCGCTCAGATACATATGTTGCGACTCGACCTCGACTTTAACTCTACGTGAGAAATGTTTCGGAAGCAGACTATAATTTTACCTCGTTTAACTGCAGTAAACCACAAGCATTAACGAGAAGTATGTTGCTGCAGCTTCTGAGTACCGTGTAATTCGGAGGTTATTGCAGACACAGTAGCTCTTGGTGTGAGATATAGTCCATTTGGTCGTGCACATTAAAGGCTCATTAGTGTTAAGCTGTATGGACAGGATCACAGTGTTGGATGGTACTGCCCCCACCCCTCTGAGACGGGACGCGCTAATTAATGAGCACTGTGGTGAGTCTTTAGTCCATGTTAATGCGACATGCAACCCTTCAAGCTAAAGGATTGTACCCATTTAACCGCACGGCTGACGAAGACGCACCAATTACCAGCTTCCTTACTTCTGATGAGCGATCACGGTCACGCCTCATCCATCCGAGTGCAAGTTTGGCCTGTGTGACATGTGTATTTAAAAACCATTTGAGAGAATATCTCAGCTCCCAGCTAACAAAGAACGTCCATAACAACCGTTTTTTAAACGTCGAGTTAACATTACTGATTAGTTATAAAAACAACAAAAAACTAACAACTCAATAACGTTTTTGATATGATATATGTTATAACAATGCTCTACTACTGTTACAGCAAGAATGTTTGAGAGAACTTTGGCCAACATTCTGAGAACGTTCCATGTTAGCTGGGCTATTGGTATTCTCCGATAGTCCCTGTTAATCTTTTATTATGATAACTAGAATGACGAACGGACAAAAAAAGAGCCTTGATTTCTTATACATTTTCCCTGTCACAGATAAACAAAGGCAGAGCGTACGGCGCACAAGTTTACCCGAGGAGCCTATCGAAACAATGCGAGTTCATTACGGTAAATCATACATGCGTTTCTGGATGCGCCGTTAATATCGCTCCCAGCGGGATTAGCCTTTTTGAGATCCAAATTGAGACGCTGCACACTTAACCCTCTGAGGGATTCTTCTGGAATTGGGTCTGTTTTCTTCTTTTATCTCAGCTGATATTTTGGTATTTGGGTCTCTGTTTTGTACCTCTCTGAGGAATTACACAAGAACATTCTAAATGAAATCATGACATTAAGCCCTGTCTGCCAGGGATGTATATTAATGTGGCTAATGTCATAGGCAGGGTATTATCTCCGTGAAACATTTGTTTCTTTCATTGTCATGTTATCCGAATTTTCTGAAACAAAGAGTGAGGAAATAGGAGTGCCCACGCCCCCACCCACCCCCCAACATTAGTTGAGTATTCATGAGGAACATCGTTCTATAATCTTGTCTTCTTCTATTTCGAAGAACGTCAGCATTGCCTTAAATGTCAACAGAGTTGTGCAGATAACTCCCGAAAAGACAAAAACAATCCAGACACGTAAACAACAAAAAACAAGCTTTCTAAGAATAATGTAAAATACATGACTAAGTTTTAGTAATTGGTTTGGTTTATAAATGGGTCTGATTCTTCAATGTCCAAGCAGTTGTGCAGTATTTACAGACAGACGATTTATGAAGTATCTTGTAAATATAACACTTGTCATGTTGGTTGTTTTCACACCGTAAATCATCCATAGCATTATTTAGCTTTTACAAGAATTGGTACGTTTGGGAGATCCATATATTTTGGATGCTTTTGCCATGTCTAACATGTACAACAACAAACTGGCTCTCGCTTGCTTTCATCTGCTGTTCAAAGTGTAGCTTCTCACTTCAGCTACCAGAACGAGCGTGACAGACCGCACTAAAGAAACTGATAGAAGCGCAGCATATGTGAGACAAGAGAAGCAACACAAGACTGAAACTCTATTACAGAATTAAAGCTGAACCGATGCTACAGCCTTTCTGTCACCAACAGAATCCAACACGTTCCGAAATGGATTTTTTGTTGCTTTTTTTTTCATTTTGTAGTTTTTGAGTTTCGAATGAACTTCCTTTATATAGAAGTTTCTTGTTAAGTTAAAACAACAGCAGGGCACTGGATGATGTCACAATATCTTCTGCTGATATGTGATGATGCAGCTAAGTGCAACAAGCAAAGCGGTGTAGCTATTATTTTATCACATGTCATTTAAAATGCACCAAACAACTTATTGTAAAATGTTTTGCTAGAAAAGCGTATTTGTGTCGAAATAAAAAAATGACATTTGGTTTGATGTTCTGTTACTTACTGCAGACAACATTAGTGCATTTTTAAATGCGTTTAATGGTCCAATTTTGGGGCCATTATTGCATCTTTTAACCCAACAGAGAAAAGATTAACAATGAAATACAGGGTTAATGCTGTTTTTTAAAAGAAAACCCAATAAATGTGAATCAAATAATGACCATAAAACAACAAAGAGCGAAGGAAGAAAATAAATGAAAAAGCCACTTTCCAAATGAACAGCATATAAGTTTGGGAATGACTTAGACAGATTTTTTATTTTTTGCTAAGCTATTCTTTTAAACAAGATTCCGCTAATGTTATTCTGCCTTCAGTGTCTTGAGATTGTATATATTTAAATTTGCACGTCGGAGTATTGTTTGAACATCGTGCATCTGCAATTGAATTACCAGACCAAGAAATGAGTCTCCAGTACACAATGTCTGAGGAGCAATTATTTTAGGTTGACATAAATTGTTAGCGCACCTATACTCTGAGGCCTACAGCACAAAACAGTGGCTCGGTATTTAATGGACCATACTAACAAATCAGATTGTCTGTGTCACTGTAACTCTACTCTATAACCGTACCTTAGGGCAGGCTGATAAATCACATCACCATCTTCTGGCGACAAAGAGAGGGCTCACTTTGTGAGGCTGTAAAAACTGTATTAACTGAAAAACATGCTTTTATTTCACTCTGCCTGTCGCTCTCCTGCCAGCGCTGGCGTCTAAACAAAACTGGCTTTTGGGAAATAGAGTTTGTGGGTGAAGTTTGAAAGGTTGCAACAAGGAACACGAGGGAAAAGGTTGGCCGGTCCGTTCTTCTGCCAACCTGTCGTTCTGTAAGCAGCTCGCTCAGAATAAGGTGCGTCCAAAACAATAAATAAATAAACATATCTGTGCTTTATATGTCAGTGCTTGTCAGTTTGGGAATAGACACCAAAGTAAATAGCGAGGGTTATCGCCCTGCTGTTTCTCCCTTCAGTTTTGTACAAGTGTAGCTGACAAGTGCACAGCTGTAGCCGGGCGCTATGCTTAGATGTGCGTTCATCAAAGTGTGTATAAATATATACATATATAAATATAAATATATGTGACTTGACTCCGCTCGCCAGTGCCTTTGAGAATTACATGTCCGTTGTTTTCACAGTGTGTGTGCGTAATTCATTATTCAAAGTCGAGAGGTGAAGGAATATTTCATATGCACTCAATCAAAAGTATGCATAATTCTGCTCGCCGTGTCTCTGCTTAAAATATGCTGCGTAACGCTGTTTTATGAATACAGATAATGAGGCAGACCATGACTCAGATATACACTGACAGTTCTGAGTTAATCAGTTTTCAAGCTATCCCAGTCAAAGGATTTTTATTCCTCTACAACCCTTCAGTCTTACTCTAAATCAGACAGAAATGCTTTTTTCCCCCTTTCTTTTCTTTTTTATTGTAAAGCCACGCAAGTCTAAAACTTGAGGTATAAAGAGAATCATAATTCTGCAGTAATGCTCTGAAAACCGCCAAACCTTCAATGTCTCTTGAGGGCAAAGCTTAGAGTCAAACCTTAGCATGCAAACCAGCCCTACAGCTCTCCACAAACACATTCGTATTATATTAGTACTGAACTCTGTTGCATGTCACAGATGGTGCTCTAACCTATAGGCAGAGGTTGCCAGATTTGCATTAAATAAATCAGTTTATTTGACAGACTGGCCTACTGAACAGTTCACCACCTTCATTGTTCACCATTAACTCTTAAGCTGATTTGTAGAGTCAATGACCTGAACCAGGGATCTCCTTTAGCTCCCTATTGGTCTAAAATTTGTCCATTAACCTGGTCAGTGTCCTGACTATAGCACTAGGGAGTTGACTGACACACTTGCACACCCTAAGGGTTTTAAAAAATTATGCATTAATACAACTGCCAGATAAAAATGCATTATTATAGTTCTAAAATAAATTTTATTTTTCAATTTTTTTATTTGAACAAACTCCTAACCCTAAGTATTAAACCTAGTGAAACTAAAGTTAGTTTATGTAATGTTTGTTTATATTCATATGAGACATAATTGACATAACTTGACAAACTACTGGTGCTTTTGACATGCCGAGTCTCAACACTCATTCACATGCAGAATCTTTTCAGCTAAAACCAGCGTTACGATCTACAACAACATCTCTGACATCATACATATTTGACTCCCATGGGCCATGTGACTCCTATAAAGGAGGCGCATGAAAAGTTCATTGGTGCCCTAGAGATGAAAGAGCCCCCAAAGACTGCAGTGTGCACCCTACTCCTCTTCCTCCCTGCCTCCTCCTCCTCTCTCCTCACCATTAACTCTGAGCTACAGTCACACGGCTAGAAGTCTTTCAATCATCACACACTCCCTCAGCGCACACACACGCCTCCTGCCCCTAATCCACTTCAGTGGGAACCCAGCATCCACACAACTGTGAGGAAGTCCCGGCTTAAACCCCGACGAAGTTTTATCTTTTTTAAATCTCACAGAGGATTTGTGCGTCAATCCCTATATCCTGGCCGCACTCTCCTTATATATATATATATATATATATTTATATAACATACGTACAGGCTCTGTAGTGTGCAGGAGAAAAATCAGTTTGGGTAACATAAGAGTAAGATAAGGAATCTCTATGTGTGTGCATTTCTGCTGGGGGGTGTGTGTGTGTGTGTTTATATACTGGAGAGACATTTGTACGCAAATGTCAGCAAAACCTGACAAATCTGAGTAAAACTTCCTTTTGGGTATGCCTTAATTTGTAAAAATGCTATAAAAATATAGTAAATACAATTTTCTCAGTTGTAAAAATGCAGAAGGTATTTTGTTTTATTATGTAAAAATGTGGGTTGAGGTTAGGTTATAATATTTGTAACTAGCTATATAACTAGCAGGTTATCTATTTAGATAGAAGTGTGTGTGTGTGTGTGTATGTGTGTGTTTGAGTGAAATGAGAGACTTGTCTTTCATTCGTTGGTGAATTGTTGATGTCGGGTGTAATCAGTCTTGTAGGCTAGAGGAGGAGGACAAAGAGAGCACGGCGCAGATGTTTGAGGCTGCAAGCATGCGCAGATGTTTGCGTGGTTTAATCACACAGGAGCAGGACATCATCATCATCATCCGTACAGGACCATCCAGTCTGTGCACCGGGTGGGGTCACAAGCAGTGCACAGATAGAGGTAAACAGCATGCAATTACCAATCGACTTAGACAAGGTAAAAAATGGCAGATGGTCCCTTAACTGAGACCAAGTGTTGTTGCGTGAGTGGATTTTTAACCAAAGCTGGATGAATAAAATGAGTTATTATTCTGATTTCGCCCGGCAATGGGACTATTTTGAATCATTTTAGATTACATCCTTGGTCTCTGAATGTCTCTGTAGAGTGGGACACAATTTGATACGCAATTTACCGATTTCAGGCCAGATAAGAGGAGTGAAGTGGCCAGAAAGAAGAGAAAATAAGAAACCATGAGCACACCGAGCGTTTTTTTCAATGATTAGCGTCGCGTACTTCGAGAGGCACTAAATTGCGCTCGGAGAATTTGAGCTGACGATCCGTCTTGTCACCTCGAATTAACAAATAAAGCGTTCGAGCCCTCTCTTGGTAAAAATGAGGAAAGGGTGGACACTGTGATCAATATAATAGAGCAAGAGTCTCTCATTTGTTTCTCAGGCAGTTTTAGGACATTGGACAGCTCCCTCATTCACGGCCCAGTCACGTCTCCATCCGTGTCCCAAGCAAAATGCAGCACTGAAACTTGCCAGATGAGGGTGGGAGGGGGCGGGGATATTTTTGTGTGGATGTTTGTGTGTGCGGAAAGAGAGACAGCTGATGGGTTGCGAGCTCCAGACTATATCAGACGGAGGGGCAAGGCGGGGTGGGGGGGATTGACCCAGCCCGGTCCACATCCTGCCGCGGCGTTCGAAACAAAGAGCACCTCTAGTCTTTTAAAACAGTGTGATGTCTGCACTGCATGTTGGCGCCGTTTCCATACAAAGAATATTAATGTATTTGGGGCTAGTGTCCCACCGGGTTTTGATGCATCGTGAGGGTACGGAAGGTCAGTTTGGCTAAAGACTAAACACACTTGTCTGCTCTTAGTGGCACCACAATACTGGCTTGCATTTAGAAACATTCATTTGCCGAGAGAGCTCGGGGCAAGAAGTTCAATCACTCCCAGAATCTGTTATTGAGATGCAAATACTGATATTACCAGGAACGATTCTAGCGTTGTATGCCTGAATCAAGCTGCTCTCTGTGGTTACATTTGTTTTAGGATTACTTTAAGACTTCCTTTTTAGCCTTTTGTACTCGAACACTATTACGGCAGAAGAAAACAAATTTAGTAAATGTCACACATTTTCAGTGACATTTTCCATAATATCCTCGCAGAAATAAACAAAGACATTAGGTGGAATGTATAATGGGGGAGCAGGTATTCAGGCTGGGCTTGAGATCTTAACATTGACTTCGGGAAACGCTTACACTCTACAATTTGCTGGGCTAAAAACAACCCAACTGGGTTGCACTTTTTAACCCAGTACAGTGGGTTGCTGAAACCCAAAATGTATTCATTTCTACCAATAATGGGTTATTCTTGCTGGGTTAATCTCCAGTGCTCTACTTTAATCATGACAGTTATGAATAAACAAACAACGCGTACACATTTATGCCGTAAAAAATGCTAATGTTTGCCAGCTGACATTCCCACATGTAGTAAAACTGACAAAAAGTAAATGAACCGGAAAATGAACCGGTAATGTCAGAATGACTGCTACAATGACTGTTACTGTTATCGTCATAAAATATGTAAAATAACTGCCGCCAATCAAATTACTTTGCTAATGCTAACTTATTTCTATGCAGGCTGGCACAGAGACTCCGAGCACTGTAACAATAACTCACTGATCTGCCTGTGTTTACATAATAACATGAAAAGGGAGAGGCAGACGAATTGTTTAATGGTGTAAAACGATTCGGTAGAGTTGTGGGTGCGTTGTCAGTGTCCTTCTCGCTATGCAATATTTTTTCGCTGCATGACGCTGAATGCAAAAGATTTTGCATCCCTGCCGCAAAACAGCTGTAAGCAGCTGCTTTGACCTTTAAAAATGACGACTGCAGAGCGCATTTAAACGTCCTCAGGGTACAAAGCGCATGAGCCTTTTCAAACAACTCAGTGCACAGAAACAACCCAGTAAGTGACCCAACAACTGGAAAATTGAAACTACCCAGAAGTGTTTAAAATAGAACAACAGAGCAACAGACTCAACCCAACATCCTGTATCAAAAACAACCCAGCCTTTTATAAGCCAGCTGTTGTTTTGTCATTTTAAATAATTTAAGCATAAACTTTAGTCATCTTGAGGCCACATTGGAAGTTTGTTAAGCCACCCTGTTTAAGAAATTCTGCCCTGCTGTCCTGAAACTGCTGTCCTGAAATTGCTGTCCTGAAACCGCTGTTCTGAAATTGCTGTCCTAAAAATGCTGTCCTGAAATTGCTGTCCTGAAACCGCTGTCCTGAAATTGCTGTCCTAAAAATGCTGTCCTGAAATGGACAATTTAAAATGTGATAATGTAACCCAACAAAACATGCCAACAGACTCAACCCAGCATTTTTGGAGTGTTCTGGGCCAGTTGCAATGGGCACTCCCTTGGCTTTGGATTAGAGGGAGCAGGCAGGATCTTTCTGCCCTGCACAACTCATTAGGTCAGAGCTAATCCGGCATTTTGCAGTAGGGGACCCTTGGAGCTCGAATGACCTCTTAGAAAGCTGGATGCTGCTGTTCCAGGCACCGCATGCACAGAACGGAGAAAAAATCCTGACACGAGCTTGGCCACTCTCAGAATATCAATTAGCTGTGAACTGATATGGTTTTTTAAATAGCTGATGCAGATGCCAATAGCTACACAGCAAGTGGCCAAGTATATTCACTGAGGCCCATAATAATTGAAGTGAAAAATGAATGAAACACATTTTAAACATTTTAGAGTTCCTTAGTATATCACGTTCTCCTCTTTTATTTGACATCGGGGCAAACCCGATCATCTACACCATTGTGCAAATGAGTATCTTGTGTGCCTCGTTGGAAACAAAAGACCCGGATCTGCACAAAAGATAGAAAAATAGATGAAAATGATCAATTTATTCAGTTCTATTCGTTTTTTTAGACAAGCATACGGGAAAATGAGGAGAGATGTTTTTGTCTTCGAAACAGTTTACCGAGCCAGTTCAATTTGCCAGTCTAACTCCCTCTTATGCAAAAACACTCCTCAGACACAACTCAATTCTCTCGTGCACTTGCCGAGGTTCTCAAAAGTATTTACCTCTGAAATGCAGCTAATTTGTAAGCATACCTTTGAGGTTTGACAACCTGCTTGTACATATGTGCGCGTGCTTGTTTGTTTTCTTGCTTTTGTGCTTCCTGTCAGCCAGTCTTATGTCTGACAGTGGAGAAAATAACCTAATTACAATGCATCCAGATCATTTAAGCTGCCGATCCCCAGCGGGATGCCTATGTGCATGAGCTGGTGGAAGTTCTCAGCACAAAGGTTGGTAATGAAGCCAGGGCAGATGCCTGCAGAGGGAGGAGACTCTGGGTCCTTATGCTAATCATCAGCAAGTCCTACCTGCAGGAAAGACCTTCAGGTCTTTGGAGAATATGGCAGGTTGCATAAATGGTTGGAGTGAGGGACATTAAATATGGAGGGTCTTATAGCAGGGAGACAGGAGAGACATATAGAGCAGTTGCTGTCCGGATTTGCTTTATGCTAGGCTAGTTTACGCCACATAAACATTGACTGTGGTGTGCATGCGGTAACATTTAACGGAGCAAGACCCATATTACCCATGAATGAACTGAGGTTATTGCCTCTTATGAAATTTACAGGCGGTGTGTAATAAGTACCCGTGGTATTTACATCAATGCTGGTTGCTTTAAGACTACGCTGTAAGCA
>JAZGTJ010019295.1:0-10985 GCA_036877575.1 Botia almorhae | reverse complement strand
TAACACCCCTGAACAAGTTTATTGTGTGATGATGACCAGCTCACTGTATCCTGCTTATTACATGTTTTCTTTCCAATAAATAAATAGATGAATTATTGATTTGTGAAACATGTTCATTTATGTCTGTCCTAAAGACTTTCTTCTGACTTTAAAACAGTGTAGGTAATTGGTTGTTAGCAATTATTATACAAAAATATTTGACGAGATAAAAACAATTGACCAATCAGAACAAAATAACTGAGTGCACAGCCATTAAGGTGTTAATTAATTCACAAATCTGAGCTAGCTGTTGAGTTTGAGTCACTAGCTGCTTTTACATGGACCATAATATACCGATCAAAATTTAATTTGGATATTAAGGGGTGGTTTAAACCTTTTCTAATCCAATCGAGAGGAACGCTTCATTGGATTGAAAATGAAACTAGAAAGCTCTGCGCATGTGCAATGACGTACATACCACGTAAAGACGTATGGGCATGGCTGTTGTTGTCAGATGACAAAGCAAAACTGGACGATTAAAGCACAATGTTGCTCAGTATTTTAAATGTTAATTGTGCTTTGAAAAATATAAAAGAAGCAACGGCAATAGAGTGACTGCTTGTATGGACATCTTGGATTGGCAGGAAACGTATAATTTGTGTACTGTGCACGTCAAAACCTACAACCTTAACACCAACAAGGACAGGCAGAAACCTTGGGGTTGTCTTTGATGACCAGCTGAAATTTTCTGACCACATTGCCAAAACAACACAGTCATGTAGATTCGTCTTATACAACATTAGGAAAATCCGGCCTGTGTAACTATGCACAGCAGATGTTATTGCCTCCTGATGATTTTCGCTTTATTGTTTTCATTGCTTCATTGTTTGTTTGGATAAAAGCGTCTGCTAAATGTCTAAATGTAAATGTCAAAAGATCAAATACAATTCTAAACTTGTGTCATGTAAACGCACATATCAGTCCGAATACTTTATTCTGCGTCCATGTAAACAGTGCGTTCAAATGTATCAATCTGATTGATTTAATTCCGATTGAATCAAAAAGTGTCCAAAAAGTGTAAATGTAGCTTCTGACTAAATAATGTCTCAGAAGTAAACAACTCAGAAGGGAACATTATGCTTGAATAAACTACCTTACATTTTGGTCTTCACACAGCTACTTATCCTATAGCTTCAAAAGACTTAAACATTTATAATGCATGGACTACTTTTATGATACCTGAATGGTGCTTCTGTGTCCTTGTTGGAGCTTGAGAGCTCTAGCATGCATTGTTTGCAATTGCATTGAAAGAAACAGTTTTTAAATGTCTCTTTGTGTATTGTGTGGTCATACAGGTTTGGAATAATATGAGGGTGAGTAAATAATAAGTATTCACTCACATTGCTCTAAACCTGTACATTTGTTTCCAGTGTTTATTGTGGGTAAACTGTTCTTTTAACAGCACTTGCTGATGCAAATAGCATTGAACATATGCACAGAGCAACATTCTCCACCCATCTAATTTATTAACAGCCTGTCGTATTCTTGGCAATTAGGGAAATTTTGCTCCACATTCATGGAGACAGTTCAGTTGTTTATCACGGACATAAATCGAAACATGTCAGACACGACACCCACAGGCAGCTGTGACACACTGAGAGATGATGCTGTCACACAATGCAACACAATAATAAAATGGTTTAGAAAAAATGACAATTCTGCCTACTTTTTTACCTTAGATTCTTGATGGTGCACAACACTGGTCAGGAGTTTGATTTCTTAAAGTACAAAACATCAGATTTTGAATAAAATGTATTTTTATTATTTTTTAGAAAATCATAATTTACATGAGCAGATTGTTAATAACAGTGCATTAAGACACAAAGAGAACATTACATCATCTACGCAACATGGATAGCAGAATGTTCTAGGAGCACCAGCTGTGCAATGATGCCTTCAGCTGTTGTCTATCCAGCACTTCGGCCATGTATTCAATCATTATCACACACACTCTGGCTTTGATGGCCACAGAGTGCTGCTATCACACATCTGTGTGCCATATTTAACATTCATATTTTTAACTGAGTAGCGTTATATTCCTGGATATCTACCCAGCCTTCAGGGACACCGCCACTGATGGATAAGTTATGCAATCAGCACAGAAAATGCTTTTTCAAGTAAATACATCTGATGCTGTGTTACATGTAGTCTCGCTTCCTTCTGTGCTTTCGTCTGTAAATTAGCAGCTCAGATCATCAGATCTGAGAACCTTTACAGGGTGTAGACCCTGTTCTTTGTGTCTGTGAGGCTCTGACCCATTTTACTAACACTGGATCTGTCCTCCAGAGGTCCAGCAGCCCCAGTGTCAATGCTTGTGGCTCTGGGATTCATGCAGACTTGAGAGCCTCAAACCCACAGAACTTCCAACGTTTCTCCAACGTTGCACCGACACCACTGAACTCCTGCTTGAACATGTTGGGCAGACGAACCATTAGCCTCTCCAGTTCACTGGCTGAGATCTGAGAGCAAAACATAAACCAAGCTTAGTGATATTGTTTCTACTTTGAAATTGTTGTGCATGAATTGACAACAAGAATTACAAACATTACTACCCATTGCATCCATTTCTTTTTTTATTTAGAAATAAAAAAACTAAAGTTTTTGTTAGTGTTTCATGTCAGCAACTGTAATTAGATTTGTTAAAACAGTTACTGTGTAATTTTCAATACTGCTAATTTTTCTGTTCTGCATATTATGAACAGTGAGGTAATTGTTAAGGACTTTTTTCAAACTATAACTCAAGAAACTTATGTAATCTGATAAAGTAGTTTAGTGTATGTCTAGCATGACATAAATTACATGTATATGACATATATGTAGTACATAATACACAAGCAATACATTTCACATTAGCATTTATTTGCACATTGAGGTGCAAATATCCACACAATGTCTGTGCTATTTACATCTGGGTGCTAAATTTTCATGCTGTCCTTGAGGGTCAATAAACAGCTACTGCATATTTATATTGTGCAGGCAAACATATGGCAACTGCTATTTCTATTGCAATGTTAATCCTGTATTGTCTTTAACACAGTTACCTTTGTATCAAGTCTCTGGATGTAAGACCACAGATATTCAATGTTGGCTCCGAATGGATGGACATGAAGGAAGGTTGATATGATTCCTGTACAGTAAAATAATGGAACAGGCATAAGAATGAACATACAGTATGTGACCACATTTGCCTTTGACTATAAGGCAAGACAAGCACAGAAATAAATATAAAGCTTGGAGCAAAACCACAATCCCACCTCATTTAAGATGATTACTTTGGAGAGGCTCTGTGAAAGTAAAGCACTGATGCAGAAGCAGAAAATATAGTCCCTCACCTTAAGGGCCCGAGCCGATATTTATTTCCTTGATTTATATGCCGTAACACTGCCAATTACAAAAGAACCTAATTTAATTCCCTCTGCAAGACCTACTTTCAGAGTCACACTTCTAAACTTGCAGGAAAGGGGAGTTTTCAGGATGTCAGCTCTGATTTAGAAATTCATTGAAGAATCTGCATCACCCTTAGGAATAACTAAATATCTTTCTAATAGTAGTTTTCGCATACTGGTATGAGAAATCTAACCAAACAGTAATGATGATATTAAAGAAAATTTATTTTAATGCTGAAACTCCTAAAACTAACAAACAATGCAAATAGAATACACATAGATGTATTTATGAGGCAAGCTAATCCAAATAACTGATTTAGACTTCTTCTGCGGTGAACTCCAGGGCAGTGCCTGGAGACTTAAACAATTTGTGTTTTACAGTCCGTCCCTTCATTTTGTTCTGCTCAGATGAGTTTGGCTTTTCTGCTCTTCTGGGTGAGAGCCCCTGAGTCTCTGTGACATTTCCTGCTTCACCAATGCAGTACACGTGTGTGTCTTCCCAGCAAGCAGCAGCGTTGTGCAGCCTTTAGATTAGTGTGAAGGCTGTGTGGTCTTCTCTGGGTGAGGGCCAATGAAGCGCCTGGCAAAGAACAACTCCCTAGACTCCCCTCTAAGAGATCACCATCCAAAAACATGTCAGAAAGGCAGAGTTGTTGACTTTTTCCACGTTGAATAGCTGTAGCGGTGTCCGTCCTCGCCCCTCTCTGCCTTTTCCAGCTATTGTTATTATTCTCAAACATGGGCAGGACAGCCTTTCATTTCACTCTTTGGCTGCTAGTAGTGTTTGATTTGTGAACAAATCAAATCTGTTATGTAAACAGATTATTCTTGTTCACCTCCCCACATTTTTTATTTACTAAAGTCATTCCCTTTTGAAACGTGTGTCTGTTTTGGTGGCTTTTCCTGCCTCAGAAGACTGACTTTAGCACAAGCTAATGTGAATGAATGATTAAAGAGTCAGTGTTTGTCTGAACGAGACATCTCATTTGCGAATGAACAATGCGTCATTTGCAAACCAACAGACAGCACCTCTTGTTAATTTGGTTCAAAAATGAGATGTCTTATTTGCTGACAATGAAGGTGTGCCAGTTCATTTAGTTCAGGGTCAAGAGGGTCAATTTTGTTTACACTAGGTAGAGAAAGGGGACGTTATATATTTAGATAAAAATGTAAAAATTAACATACACAATTAAAATGACAAAAGGACATTGTTTACACTCTTAATAAATTTAGACTGTTATCGCTTTAGTTTAAAAGCCTGCTGAAAATCCTTTCTAGCAGTTTACAAAATGGAGGAAAAACAGTTGTTGTCATTTGTGAGAACATATATTATGCAAAAACGCTATTGAGCTTTTAGAAGATTTGTAGGCACACAAATTGAATGTGACTTGCAAAATGGGTCACAAAACAAATCTTTTTGGTGGATGGATTCAAAAGATTTGAGTCACCAGGATGAATCCAAATTCTCGTTATTAACTGCACCTGCTTGCCCTCCTGTGCTTTAAGCTAGGACACAACCCTCCAAGCCCATCTGGCATTCATTCTCCCTCTGCAAAAGGCTGAAGATGTTTTATAGATCAAGCAGAGTCAGAATAATTACCGAGCAGAAGAGCCTCTTTCTCTGATCTCAAGGGACCCCAAATGGCCACCTCGTTATTCTTCTCTCGATGGTGGTAGAGTGCCACAGTCCCATTTACTCCCTGCATACATGCATACCAAAAGAAAACAACATTAGAATGCCATGTAATCTCCACAATGAGGATAAAAGATGACATCATTCATGCAAACTGAACTTTGAGTAGGTCATGCTAGCTAATCTTTATTAAAAGGTCTGCTGTGCTCAAAGAAATCAATGCCTACTGACACTTAGGGGCCCCTACTTCTAACATGCTGCTCAAGATGGCAGACCAAAAGTCACACAGAGGTTGAATCAAAGCATGGTTTGAGGCAAACATCCTTGCAATAGTATAAGTGCTTATACACCAGTGGGAACAAGCTCAAAATGGAGGCATTGTTGCATAAAGCATGTGTATAATAGCATATATGACCTAAGCAAACTTCCAGTTTAGTGACTTAAGGTATTAAAAACCTGCACATGTAGATTCTTGGGGAGAATGTGTTGCTTTATTTGTGTGGCAAGTGTATTTCAATTATAGGGCAGTAGAGGTGTTCACAGGTCCATCGTAAACCAACGCCCTGCACCTGACCTTATAGCCATAAGAGTTCAGGTCTATATTTTAAACGGTCAGACAGATCCTGGTCTGGTCTCATTCTATTACATTGGGACCTGGGTCCATGTTACATTTAAAGTAATACCCGTATTGATTGGAAAAGACCAGTTGTAATCAGAGACAGACAGCACCAAAGAGACCAATGAGGGTGTTTTGTAACTTTTGTAATATTGTAAAATTAGAATGATAAAGTATAAAAAAAACATTATTAAGTACATACATAAGTATTATAAAAACATGCGTTAGGTTGTATAGAACTGTGTGGGTCTTTCTGTCTCGCCGGGTCCAGGTCTGGATTTCAAATAATAAATGGGTCTGTTTCGGGTAGTACATTAATGGTAGTTTCCCTATTCTGTTTGGGTTTGGGTCCAACTTTAAAATAATTTTTTAAATGCTCCGCATTTTACATTTTCAAATTTTGGGACGTGTGAAGACCTCTACTCCCAAGGTTTTCTCAATGCATTGAGCCCTTGCAACAATTAGGGGGGGAATTCACTAAACAGTTGTGCCTATTTACACAAGCTATTTCTGTACAAAACAACTGGCATTATTTTAATGAACAACTCCCAATGTTGTGTGGTAAATGCAGTTACTAAATGCTTTATGAATTTACATATAACAAAACTTAATTTATATACATGACAATAAATTAAAAATGTTTAATTAGTTAGTTTAATTAAAGTTTTTAGCACAAATTCCCCTTATTTCTATGTAAATCACGCTTATTGTACAGTACAATGCTCCTTATTCACAAAAGTGAGTGCTGATTGCATAAAGGAGAGTTTGTTGTGTAACATCTTCAGCATTATTTACAGCTATCTGTGATCTAACAGCTATAATGGTTCTGTTTGGGAATTTATTTAAACACTTTTTTAACTATTTTTTAACTATAAGTAATTCACATAAATGGATAGTATACTGTGTTTTTATGTGTTTAGAACAAAATGCTGTCATAAAGGTAAAAAAGCCACCTGAAATGCAAATCAAAAATGGCAAACATTACCCCTCAAAAACACTTTTGAGAAGAAGAAGGGAGGCCATGCTATCACATGCACATACAGATCAGAAGGCTAAAATTAACTCTTGTCAGAGAACTCATGGTGTGAGAACAAATGAAAGGGAAAGCAGGATGACGCAATGTTAGCTTTTGAAATGTGCAACTATTTTAGACTAATTCTAGTGAACATCACTGACTTGATGGATACTAGACCTAACACTGAATCAGCATCACTTACCTTTTCATGGCATTCAGAGCTGTGGTTTGTCAAATCTACTGATTCCATGGCATTTAAAAGCTGCCAAGAAAGAACAGAAATACTCATTGCCAGACCAAATCCTATTTTGCAACACCTGCTGTGGAGGAACTTTGCAGACGTTGTTACCTCTAGGAAAACTCTAGCTGGCCTCAGGTTCACATGGCACTTAGTGCACCAAGTAAATAATAAATATTTTATGGATGCTCATGAAAAATGGGGTTATAGACAACTATGATGCTCTTTCACGGGGGTTTTAATACATCACAGTCATGATGTGTCTACAGGGTCAGCACTTTCATATTTATGAAATGTGGAAAATATGCCCTGTGTGGTTCTAAAAAAGTGCACATTTTTTCCATCTGCTGTTTTTTTAGTTCAGAGAATAATACGGCATGGACTCCACAGGACCTTCACGACTATTGATGTTTCTATTATCACAGTCAAATAACATTTATGCAGACCAATGTCTGCTGTTAGAAAAATGGAAGTAAACAAGGTCATTATTCCCTGCTCCCAGCCAAACCACTGTACTGTCACAAATGATAAGGTATCATGTTGTGCTGTTCAGCAACAGAGGAGAACATATACTGTAATCTGAGTTCACTGAAACAACTGGATATTAGTCAGGGTAAATGTTACATTTAATTTGACATGAATGAAAACAAGGTTGTAATGGCCGCCATACTGTATATGTTTCTGCCTTGACAGGTGTTGTCAACAGAGGATGTTCTGAGAACATTGGCTGATTTTTTTTAAAGGTTCAGTTAAAGTTATCAAAAAGTTTCTGCAGTAACAGTATGTAATATGTAGATAGTATGCATATGTATGTATAACATATGTAGTTATAAAGTATGGATGCAGTAACATTCGTTAGCTATGGACAAATGCAGGGTTTTGTGCAGGTTCTTATGATTCTTATGATTCTTTTCATCACAGGTGCAGAGATGGATTTATGTTTACAGACAAAGTATTGTCTGTTCTCCACTGGCGGTAAAAAGACACAAACATAGATGTATAACGTGTTCTTTTTTACTGGTTTTTACTTGTTTTTGTCATCTGCATTTTCTGGATCTGACTTGGGTTTAAACTGATGTGGTAAAACTAACAACATCATTTACTGTCTTTATAATGGTTTTGGAAGTTGAAGTTCATGATAATGGTATAGGACATATCATTTCTGCCACACGACTGAGATATTTGGATGGGCTGAGAATAGGGGTGCTACAATAATGTACAGTATGTAAAAAATAATGTGTTCTTTGAACCTTAAACCATGTTAGCATATTCTTTTACACCAAATACATAACATAATGATCTCTGAGAATAGCATCATATGACCCCTTTAATGGAAACATTAGTATAAATATTAGTACAAAATATTAATATAACCTAAAATTGTTAGCTGGGATATATTCTTTTCATATATAGACTGTTTTTTTGTTTTTTTATACAGAATTTGTGTGTGTCGTGTGTAGAAATAAGAAAGAACCCTTCTCTCCAATGTAGCCTCATTCACCTCCTGCAGCCACAATAAATAAATAAATAATAAATATTCATCTTAAGTAGAAAAACTGCAGGTGTGTGTGTCTATATTGTGTTCTTGCTGCCATGTTAAGTTGCGTTTCTCGTTGCATGCACAGGTAGGGTGAGGACAGTAAGTAACCCTAGGCTGCAGGGCTTCACGCTGTCACACATGAGGGGACAGACGCTGCAAAAATATAGTAGCCACAAGAACACAATATAGTGTCCTAATGGCTTACATAAGGCTTTCTGTCTCTTTGCAAACCTGTGTTTAGGGAGTAACTAAAAATATCAATGCTGTCCTTTTCAAGTAATAAGCTCCTGTAACAACATTTAGTGGTGTGGCATGACATGACAAAAATGACGTTTTGTGTCACATTGTATTGCATGTAGTTAATGAGTCAAACGCATAAAATGGCCACCTTTCTCTCATCCAAAACTTTCTAAAGTTTTAGATAGATCAGTTTATTTGTGTATATCATTTAAATGGAGCTGTTCCAAAAATCATAAATTAACTGATTTGCCAGGTCTTTGCTCTGCATTGTATGTCTTCCTTATTTTAGTTATATAAGTAATATTATAATATTGTGTTCAACATTTTTCTAGTCAGTTATATAAATAAGTGTTTTGTAGATTTTTAGTGGCTTATTGAAAATAAACCTGTACATACATACATATTATATATTACCAAAACATATACATTATAATGTTCCCCAGCCACACACATACCTTCATAATCTACAGTTTTTTAAACGGTTTCTTTAGTAATGCTCCCCACAACTGCTGCTTATATTCTAATAGCCCTATTACTGTATGCATAAAGAACTCAACTGATTTACCAACCTTTTCCTTGAGGCTGAGGACCTCTCCCTCCAGATAGCGCTGCTCGTCTCTGGCCTGCTCCAGCTCCAACTCCTTTCCTTTCAGCTCATCCTGGAGCCGAAGCAGTTGCTGTGTAGACAAACAGCATCATGAGCAGTGACAAGCAGATGGCTAGAACAATGAACAGCATGTGGTGCCTAAACACACACCAAATTAAATAATAACATTTTAATAATAAACAATTTAGTGAATATTTGCTAGATGTGTGTTCTGTGTGTGTGGTGAAAAAATATTGTGTTTACACATGCTGTGTAAATAAAGAAATAGTGGATCAGTCTGGTTGCCACAGCACTATACCACTCTCTTAGCCAATAAGCAATGCTCTAGTTTTTAGTCGCTACCTGTATTGCATAGAATTTTTGTTATTTTGAGGGTGGAACAATGAAGGAAGGGTGTGCTTGTTTGGGTGTCGATTTCAAATATTATCAGTGAAATTACATTAAAGTGAAACAGATAACCCGTAATCCATAAAGATTACAAAGATTAATAAAGATTACATTAGCTTTACATTTGCATAGGCATACAATCTCTGTATCAAGCAAAACACTTAATTGCAACACTATTTATTTATCCTTCTCATATTTGGCACCCAAACTTTGGAATAGTCCTCCCAGTGTTTGTCCAGGAGGCAGATACACTCCAAGCTCTGAGACCAGATGGTGGGGGACTGGATGAAATGACCCTAAAACAGATCATCAGGATTTGATAGACTTCTTTAGTAAACCTACCGTTATTTACATGACAACTTTTAGCTTTATTTTGTTCCCTGCTTAGTCACAGCAGTGTGATGTTATGGCTGCAATTAGTAACCTTATGCCTCACCGTTTTTTGTTGGCACGATTTCTCAGTGCCCCACATATTATCAAATATAATTGGAGCCATCAGTTTTTCTTCATTAATTAACTATATATCATCACAATAAACTCTCTTCATATCCAAAAGAGTTACAAATTGCAGCTTTAATGTGCCAGAGGAGAACTGGCCCTCCTGGTCGAGCCTGGCTTCTCCCAAGGTTTTTTTCTCCATCTATACGTCATTGGAGTTTTGGTTCCTTGCAACTGTCGCCCTGTTGGCTTGCTTGCTGGGAGACTGCTGACGTCTAACTTAGCTTAGGGTTTTGTAAATTGTAAACATCTAACATTTTATTGTATATATTTTATGTATGTATGTATGCTACTTTTGCATGTTGTGTGGTTCATGGTACTATTGCAAATCCCTTATACCCCTGCCCCATAAGATGTTGTCTATTTTATGCCATCCCTATGTAAGCTGGAACGCATATCTTGCTTAACAATTTTGTGGTTTTATCCGTTCAGTCAACCCTTTATTCATAAACATACTATAAACCTAGTATACCTAATTAGTCTTATACATCCCACACATATTATTTGCAATAATACCATAAACCATTAACATTAATGTCTGACATTTGTTCTGTGTTTTTATTATTATTCTTTGTTTCTCTATGTAAAGCTGCTTTGAAGCAATGTAAACATTGCAAAAAGCGCTATATAAATTGAATTGAATTTAATTCTGTCCAAATTTGTCCTACCCAAATTTTAATTACGTAAACTAAATAATGATAGTCTGCTGTACTCTATATAAAGGTGAATATCACTTTCTCATTCCACAAAAAAGGCACTCATTCTTACATTAATATTGATCCTGTA
>JAZGTJ010019294.1:0-10985 GCA_036877575.1 Botia almorhae | reverse complement strand
GAAAGGCAGGCACGCCTGAGACATGTGGCAAAGCAGAAAAATGCAGCTAGACGCAAGGCCCTGGAGGCATTGGTGATAGCAAGGAAGAAGAAGAAACTGTAGAAAGCTAAAAGAAGTACACTGTACTGAAGGGACTGGCACAATAGTCTAATAAGTTCTATTTTGGAATAAAATTTACGTTCAATTTTCCAGCGTTGTCTCAGTGTTCTTTACTTTTAAGAATTTCCAAGGAACTGGGACTGTGTATTTTCATATAAAGAACTTTGTGTGTGTACAGGGTGAGCCCTGGTTGGCAGAGGTTGGTGGCAATGTAATTATATGATATTTGCTGCGGGGGCAAAGGGTTCAATAATCTCACTCCTTTTTGACCATACCTCTGTTTGCATCCCTGAACCCTGGACCACAAAGTAGTCCAGGCGCTGGGGTACATTTGTAGCAATAGGCAAAAATACATTGTATGGGTCAAAATCATTGATTTTTCTTTTATGGTAAAAATCATTAGGAAATTACATAATTACATTATTAAGAACTTCATTTGGACAATTTTAAAGGTGATTTTCTCAATATTTAGATTTTTTGCACCCTCAGATTCCAGGTTTTTAAATAGTTGTATCTCGACCAAATATTGTCCTATCCTAACATACACCAATGGAAAGCTTATTTATTCAGCTTTCAGATAATGTATAAATCTCGATTTTGAAAAAAATGACCCTTATTGTGATCCAGGGTCACATTTGTTAATTAAACAGTTTGGGGGCACCACAGACTTCTTTAGTATGAAAAAAAATATTATGGAAATCAGTGGTACCCCAGAACTGTTTGGTTACAAATATTCTTTAAAATATCTTCCTGTGTAGAGCAAAAAAAATGTATACAGGTATGGAACAACTTGTGGGCGAGTAAATGACAATTTTAATTCTGGGGTGAACTATTCTTTTTATCATCTAATAAACTATGCAAGATAAAATGTAAGGGCCTATGCATCCATGATAACTTTCATATAAGACCAGTTAGTCTTTACACAAATCTTGGTATGGGTCTTTCAGTAACAGAAGCAGAGGAACAGGCAGATTACCTTGTATTTGTCTTTCAAATTATTCCATTTCTTCTTGGCCTGTTTGGCCGTTATGGCCAAACCAGAAGTGGAAACAAAGTGCCTAGGCAAAATAAAAATCAATACTCACTTCCATCCACTTTAAAATTAACAATTGTTTTATTATAGTAAAATTGTAGTAACCATGTTTTTTTCCCTTTCTTTTTTTATTGACATACATTTGCATAACCACAGTTATACTACAAATTCCATGGTTAAACTATAGCAACCATGTTCTTTTGGTTTTATTTGTAGTAAAACCATGGTTAATTTTCGATAGATTCATGAGAAAAAGAATTAGATATACGTTACCCAAAGCCCAGTAAGTTAGATACACATTAAATACGAATTGAAGCTTATGTTTAACCACTACAGCAACACTATAGGCAGCAGCATATTTTTAGGAGCAACTGCTGAGGCAGGACTGCCCTCGACAGGTAAGTTACATGAGCGCTGACTGCCCGGGTCTCTTAACTCCGAAATCCTCTGAGGAAAGTTTTTAAATAGGGGCTAACCTTATAATTTAACAGCAGCTTTTAAGTTTAAACAACTATATTCTCACCTCAAAAGCTCTTAAAACTACATTTTGTGACACAACAACAATAGTTTTTCGAAATGTATCACTTACAGTTATAGAGTTCTCTCCTGCGCCATTATGAAATGTCTGTTGGCGCGAACTGAATTCTGGGTTATAGGCTTTATCAAATCCACGCAAGTCACCTCTTGATGCATCCTTGATAAAAGGGGCGGAGCAAGAACACATCCGGGGATTTTAACTGTACTTGGCTAGATATGAACTCTGAATTGGAACTGTACTTGGGCGACGACTGATGACGTTTTACAAGTTTCACAAGAACACAAGTACAGACAAGAACGCATATTGAGAAACGACCATGGTCTCAGTGTTGATCTGCTAGCCCCTGTGTCTGCTAGTAATGAAATTGTTTCCCCCTCAATATCCATTTTTACTTTTGGCATTTTCAAAAATCCCCCACTTTCATACATTGTCAAACTGGTTTCTAACCCTACATTTTCATGATTAGAAAGAAATGAGCAAGCATTTTCTTCATTGCAGAGAGCATGACAGACATCAGTGTATGTGTAAATGTATGAATTAAAATGTTCACTTCCCTTTTCTTGAGCTGGCTGTTCCCCGTGGATCCCCTCCCCCTTCTGCTCTCCCCTCTCCTCCTCGCCTCATTCAGACTTCTGCTTTAGTGCCATCTCCCAGTGTCCGTCTTTTTTGCAATATCTGCATTTCGTGCACTCTCTGCTCATTTGGTCATCAGCACCGCACACCCAGCAGTTCTTTGTCCCTTGTTGTCCCATTGCTCCGTTCTAAAAGTCGTTGTTTCGTCTCGATGTTGGGAATGACTGTGGTCTCTGCCTGTTTCTGTGTCTGTCCTCATGCACAATCTTTACCAGCTGCAGTTCTTTGACCTTTGACTCGTCTTTCTTTGCAGGATACACACTCTCAGCATGCACAGCGTGCTCAATCAGGGCCGTCAGCCGTCCTTGTCTCCACTCAATCCAGTTCTCCTTCACTTCATGCTCGATGTCAGGTCTCAGTCCTTGCAGAAAATAGCCTTTCAGGTGGCTTTCCCACGTGCTGACGTTTGCCCCCCTCGGCACTGGTTCTGTTAGGCCGCTGTACTTGTTAAACAACTTGTAAAGTCTCAGATAAAAGTCATCCACAGATTCATCTCTGCCTTGTTTACAGTGACTTACTTTTTCAGTGTCCACCATGGTCGGAAAAGCTTCTCTGATTGCGCTTGCCAGTTCTGTCACATTGTCTCTGTAGTCGACATTATCTGCATATTCCCACTCTGGCCTTCTCCTTCTGTAGTCGTCTTGTGGTACTCTGCCAGCAATCTTATGCCAGCCAGTAGCCCCCAGTTTAGCAGCCACCAGTCTTTTGAGCTCGTTCATGGTTGGGCTGAAATCTTTACAAAAGTTCATCAAATCATTAGCAAATTTGTCACTTGCCTCTCTGGGGTCTGGAAGGTCGGCTAGTGCGTCTGACAGATCTTTCATTGTCCATGGTCTGTACACCAGCATTGCCCCCTCTGGTCCGGACCCCTCAAACATCGGTGCTTCAATGCTTTTCTGTTCCTGCTTTATTCTCATGGCCTCCCCTTTCCATCTCACAGCTCGTGTGAAGGGTCTCTCTGCTACAGGCAAGACTGTTGCTCGTCTCGTCTGTCCCCTCACAGCTCCCCCTGGCCTTTTCTCAGCAGGAGTGTCAGGCACCAGCCCAAAATCACTGTCCTCCTCTGTCTCCCCGTCTCGCTGCTGTCATGTGCGTCTGCAACTCTGTGCTATCGCTTGTTGTTGTTGCTGTCGTAGTGGTGGTGCTGTTGGTGGAGAGCAGTCGAGGTCACATCACTCCCTTCCTTAATTGATTTACTCACAGTTTTCAACCTTGTACTACTCAACGTCCCCTCTTTAGGGAAGTCATGATATTTGATTAGTTTTTTCATATCACCCATACTCCTTTCTCTGTACAATTTTTTTCATTTGACAAAATACCAGTGTATCAAATTTGGCCATTTTACTATTAGATTTCCCCATAGTGACTTCTCTTCTCTTCCTCACTTGTTCCACGTGAAAACTTCCTTAACCTTATCAGACGTCTCCAATAAGTTCTAACTTTCCCCAAGTTAGGCGGGTCTCTGACCACCCTGGATCAGAACTCAAAGTGTTCTAACTTTCTCCAAGTTAGGCGGGTCTCTGACCACCCTGGATCAGAACTCCGAGTCAGATACGTCACTATGGTTCAACCACACTTTTAGCAAATCTCAATATTACACTTTAGTAATTTACTTCTCAAGTGATGTATTTCCCCCCCAAACATTTTGAATTTTTCTTACCCGGTGAGATCTCTACTGCCACTTCAGTTCTTTTTTCCCAGTGGCGTCCCTATTGGGCCCTCGGCGGGCGGCCCCTCGTCCCTCAAGTTACCGGGGTAGGGCTGCGACGTTTGAGTGCAGGATGATCGGTCACCGTCCGCTGACAAAGTAAGGCAGTAGCTCTTGGTCTTTTATCCCCCCTTTAATCACCCTCTGTCTCATGTCGTAATTCACATTGTACGTGTTTTCGTCCTAATCCTCGACACATATGGTGACGCCTAAGAAACTTGTGGCGGGTCAAATAGACGACACAGGATAACATATCTCTTTGTGTCAGAGCCCTGCTCTCCCCCCTCATGGTGTTGTAAATCAGAAGGTCAGAGCCCCTGTAGCTCATCCTACATCCTAGAAGGTCATGTGAACAGGTCAAGACAACAGGTGATGTGCACGCTGCTAAATATCTATAAACATATGGTGATAGATACATAACGTGGTTAACTTGCACACAGCTAAGACACATCTAAGATTGCTAAATAAGGTTTTAGACTGCAAAAACTCTTCTATACTCAAAATTTCTTCTACACAACTCTAAAATAAGCAAGCAAATTTGCTTAAGATGCGTAGAATGAGGAGGACTTAAGAAAATATCAAAAAACATGTGTTTCTCAGGGAGGAATTCAAAATTACAAATTTTGGACTTCACATAATGCCTAATTTGTAAATAACAAAAAAATGTGAATGGGGCAGATCAAACATCTCTCTTAGCTGATTAAATGATGCAAACCTTCCCTCAACATAAAGGTCCTTAATAGAACATAAACCCTTCTCCTTCCATACAAAATAGGTTCTGTCAGACCAAGAGGGTGAAAAAGAATGATTGTAACAAATTGGAGCATACACAGAGGTCTCCGGTAGGGACAGAACTTTTCTTACCTGATTTAAAGTTTTGAATGAATTTTTCAAGACAAAACTTATTTATAGCTCTTGTTTTGTCTAACTTGGAAAATAACATGGCCACTAATGAAGCCCTACCAGCCAGACCTGTCTCCATTTGCACCCATTAGGGAACCTCAGGGGTCAGGTTACCCGGAGCTCCCTTCTCCCAGTACATTAAAGCCCTAACATTGGCAGCCCAGTAATAGTGTTTAAATACTGTCCCAAACCGCCCACAGACCTGGGCTTTTGCAAATAAATTTTAGATATCCGATGCATCTTATAGTTCCAAACATAAGACAAAGTTATAGAATCGAGTTCCTTAAAAAAGGCAAAAGAAAAATTGGAAGATTTTACCAAATATATAATCTTGGAAGAGAGACCATTTTTATTGAGTTTATACGTCCAATCATAGATAAATGTTGCATTTGAGTGTTAAAAGAAAATCAGCAAAATTCAACTTGTATAATAATTTTGGGTCTTTAGGAATTGTCAGTCCGAGATATACAAATTGGTCCCTAACTATTTTAAATGGAATATTTTCCAAAAATCCAGGTCTGTAAGTATCAGAGAGTGGCATGAAGTTGCCCGACTTTTTTATGCCCCTAGGGCCGGGCTTCGGGCCAATTTTCACATCATAGCTCGCACGCAACTCGCGCATAGAGATTTCCAGCCACGCGCAATGAAGAACATAAACAGAAAAATTGCCAATGGCGAACTTAAAACTGTGAAAAACGTTAGAGGAAAGGCAAACTTCTGGTCAACTGTCAGCACTACAATCTCCCGAAAATGCAAAGAAATGGTGATTGCTAAGAGAGGGGATGTGGTTGAAGAAATCAAGGGGGTCAGCAGCAGCAGCAAACGTGCCTTTAGCACAGCTGGAAGAATTATAGAGGAAAGGAGGACTGGGTTAAAACCTTCCACTGTGGATGCTGTGCTTTTTCTGCACGATGTCCTTTAAGAGACTGTTCTTTAGGCTGTAGCCAAAATGTCTCACCTTTCGTTTGGGATCTGCTCTTTTCATTAGATGTAAAGAAGAAGAATAGCTATTTTCAGTGGTAAAGTTGTGTTTTTGAAGTTTTCTATATTATTATTTATTCTTTATATATTTGTTCATTATTCGTTTACTTTACCACTGTGACTTTGCATGTTCCGGTTTTGCGCAGCAGATGCCCTGCTCTCTATTTTTGATCGAAATGCCTTTGTTCTGAGATGGTGATAATAAACTTTAAATCTAACATTGTGATATATTGATGTTTGTTTTATATCTGTGGATTGTATTGTAGACTAGTCAAGTGTTGATTTAATATATAGGTTAAATTGAGTAAACTTACTGTGGACCACATACCGCTTGGATATCGATGTCACTTAAAAAACTAAAAGTATTTAAAAAAACAAAACAAAAAAAAAAACTCCAAACATTTCTCTAAATTATTCTGATAAAAAAACGAAATGAAAAAACATCAACTTTCTATTAAATACAAATCTGGTCTATTTTAATGGCTGTAACAGTATAAGCTGTTTGGTGGAAAAAAAGACAGGCTTCGGGTCGGACTCGGGCCAAAAATTTTGATAAGCTGTTGTCTCGGGCCAGGGCCGGGCTAGGGCTTAGATTTAAGGCCCGTGCAGGGCTCTAGTTGATTGTATACCCAGATAATCTCCCAAAAGAAGTGATTAACTCCAAAAGAATGGGAACAGAACTTCCAGAGTTCTTTAAATACAATATTATATCATCTGCATATAGACTTATAAGGGCTTCCCTCCCTCCAACTTCAAGTCCCATGATATCTTTATGACGTCCTATACATATAGCCAGGGGCTCTATCGCAGTAGCAAAAAGGGCAGGTGAAAGGGGACAGCCCTGTTGTACAGAGCGATGCAAAGAGAATTTAGATGACCTGTCTGTGTTCGTTAAAACAGAACACACAGGCTTAGCGTATATTAACCTAACCCATGATATAAATGTCCCTCCAAATCCAAACTTCTGCAATGCTTCAAACATGTAAGGCCACTCGACCTGATCAAAGGCTTTCTGGGCATCCAAGGACAGGATCGCTGCCTCATTGGCCTTCTTATGATTAGCATATATTTCTATTGAGTAGGCGACGTACATTAAAAAAATTGAATCTACCAGGGATGTTTGTTAAGCCGAATAGCCAAAATTTTAGTGACAACTTTCCTATCAAAATTCTGAAGCGCAATTGGCCTATAACTAGCCGGGTCAGTTTCATCTTTATTTTTCTTTAAGATGAGAGATATATTGGCTTCATATAATGTATTAGGCAGAACATTATCTTTTTTAGAATTGATTACCATTCTATGAAGAAGCGGATTCAATTCAGAACTGAATCCATCTGGCCCCGCCGCCTTTCCAGACGGAAATGACTTAATAGCAGTGACTATCTCCTCTAGAGTGAAGTCCAAATCTAATTCAGCCCTGGCAGCGTCAAGAAGTTTGGGTGTTTCAAAAGAGTCAAAAAAAATCCATCAGATTAGAATGAGTGGCCCCGCTGCTGGAAGTGTACAGTTCACTATAAAATTCTTTAAATTGAGCATTAATATCTTTAGGGTTGATGCAAGTTTAAGTTGCCATGCTAGAAGCCTATCTGGCTTATCCTCGGTTTCAAAACATCTCTGTCTCATTTTCAAAAATAGATAGAAGATTACAGCTATACTCATATTTAAGTTTCATTATCTTGTTGTAATCTTTGGATGACTTTGATACCTGGTATGCCAGTTCAAAAATAGGAAGAACACTTTGTATCTCTAAAAGTCGTTTCTCTCTTTCCTTCTTGGCGTTGGCTTTAAAAGGAGATAATGTGCCCACGCATGACCACCTTTAAAGACTCCCAAAGTATAGAATCTGACACCTCCCCATTATCATTAAACTCTAAAAACTCAGTTGTAATATAATCTACAAATTTACTATCAGCAAGCAGAGATGGATTGAAACGCCAGGAATAAGACTGCTTCAGGAGAGAAAGATCAAGAGACATGGTAAGGGGACTGTGATCGGAGATTAATATGCTGTGATATTTGGTTTCAGTAACACGAGAGATTAACTGAAAATCAACTAAAATGTAATCTATTCTACTGTAAAATTTGTGAACATGTGAATAATAAGAATACTCCCTGTCAGCAGGATGTTGAATTCTCCAAATAATGACCAGATTTCCGCACTTGAGCAAATTGTTTAGGACCTGTACTGATGCAATTCCAGGTGGGGGGCGTGTGGATAATCTATCTAAATAAGGGTCTAAGTAACAGTTTAAGTCACCCCCAATTATTAAATTAGAATTATTCCCATCGGGAAGTCAAAAACTTTCTTATAAAAGTTAGGGTCATCAGTATTTGGACCGTAGACATTCAAGAATGTCAATGGCAAAGAGTTTATGGATCCAGACACTATGATATATCTGCCATGGGGATCTGTGATCATAGAAGATAATTTAAATGGAATATTTTTCCGAAAGAGGATGGCCACACCCCGAGCATGAGAGGTGAATGGTGATTGATAAACTTGTGATATCCAGCTACACCTTAATTTACGCTGCTCAGTTGCTTTAATATGAGTCTCTTGTAGAAGAATCACGTCTGTTGGTAAGGATTTAAGATGCCTAAATACTTTTTCTCTTTTTACAGCATTTCCTAGCCCCTAACATTCCAAGAGACCAATGTCACATTTTTCCCCCAATCAATACTCTACTAGAAGACCTCTGCATAACCATAAGAGAAAGTCATAAAAGTCATAAAATTGAGCACACACCTTTGGCAAGTAATTTGCAGCAAGAGAGTACATTGTAAAAACTAAACTAAAAACAGAAAGTAAAAGTAAACAAAAGAAAATAACACAACAAAAGCAGCAAACAAGTCTGATACAACGAGAACTGCAACCCACAACTTACCCCACCCTCCATCGCGTCTTCCGAACCAGACGCAGAGTTCCCAGTTCCATCCAGAAAGGAGCTGCCGGGCAGTTTACAAAAACCAACTCCTCACTGACAAAGAACCCTCTCCGAAGTCTCAAATATGTGAACAAAGAAATCATGATACCGTCAGAAAAAAAAAACAGACCATTGTGTCATTTTAATTGTCTCGTTTATTGATAACTTTTGCACATCGTGGTAGGCGGTTAGCTAGGTTTACTAGCTCTCGGATATACAGTACACAGGCACTGTAATGGCACAGGAAAATGCAATTCAAACATGGACTTAGTCTCCTGAATTCTCACCAGACCTTTCCACGAACCGGGCTGCCTCCATCGGATCCTCGAAAACTGTAGGCGCCCCCGCCACCTGATGTTGAATTTGCAGCCTAGCCGGGTATCGCAGCATGAACTTAATTCCTTTTTTGCGCAGGTTTTGCATTACATCCCGAGAGGCGTTCCGCTGAGACGTAACCTTGTTGGTATAGTCGGGAAAGATTAGGACCCTATTCCCCTTGTATTCCAATGGTTGTAATCTCCCATGGCGCAGAATCAGTTCCTATTCTTGAAAACGATGAATACGCGCCAGGATTGTGCGCGGCTTTCCGCCCGCAGACGGTTTCGGCTGAAGAGAACGATGCGCTTTGTCCACTTTCACCAGATGAGGGAAATGCTCTTCCCCAAGCAATTGGGGAATCAGCCTTGATACGAATTCAGTGGGTTTATCCTCCTCTTCTCCTTTCGGTATCCCCACAATCTTGATATTGTGTCTTCCAGACCGAGCTTCTAGATTCAGGACTTTAGCGCGAAGCTGACTGTTTTGTTTAGACAGCTCTGAGTACTTAGTTTCCAACTTCTGTATCCTTGTCTCAAAGTCACTGGTCGCCGACTCTTGATTGGCCATCCGGGCTTGTAGTTCAGCCTGAGAGATCACAAGCTTCTGAAAGTTGAGTTCAAAGCGTCGAAGCGGGTATTCACTCCTTGTAAAATTGACTCGGACATCTCTTTACATATCTTCCGACACATAGCGAGAGCAGCGTTTGGAATTTTCTCAGCCTTGTCAGGCGGGCTATTAGCTTTAGCATTAGCATCATCGGCACTCTTAACTTTATTATTAGAGGCACTCGGCTTCGGCATTGTCGAATCTTAATAAGCGTTAATGCTAAATGAAACGAGTAGACACACTTTAAAAGCGAAAAACGAAATAAAACACGGTAAGATAAAAGCTTTGACAAGACCACGGAGAGGAGTTCAAGCCAAACGCGGTTATACCACACACATGTGCACTAGCACATGCATCCCTTCTTAATAAAGAACAATTTAATGACTGTTTTTTTACAGAATAAATTAATTCTCTGATTAAACTTCACACTGATATTATTTTCAACCCGCCCCTTTCAATAAATCGGAGCAAGCAGCGTGCAAGTTATGACGGTTTTCGCGGTTGCTTTTCTATTACACTACGCAACCCAGTCTCTTGCTATTGCGTATATATACGTTCACACTTCACACTTTTATTCGGCGTAGTACTTTTACACCAAAAGTCATTGATCTAAGAATAAATATATTTGCAAGAATATGCAAATGCCATCATTGTCCCACCCCTTCAATCGTACAAAGATTGAAGATTTCATCTCGTGCCACTGCCGAAGATCCAATTACAAAGGCGGTCCGTGTACCTTCGTATAATTTGTTTTTTCGTTTTTGTATTTCAAACGAAAAACGAATAAATAAGTAGTTTATCGCATATTATGCGGTGTGTATATATATATATATATGAGCCACACCAGCCGCACCAGCACCTGCACCAGCAGCCAGCCCGGCTGCTTCTCCCACGCACTGCACCCCTTCACTTCAATAAATCCACCCTCCGGGGTATTTTCACACCGCCTGCCTTGTGTGATTCTTCACCCGTGACAACACATATGTATGTACACAAAAACGCACTTTTTGAATAAAAAATAAAAAAAAATGTTTTTGGTTTTATTGTATTTTCATTGGTGCATTTAAACGGAGTGTGACGAAAACAAAATTAAAAATAGGAGAAAATAGTTTATTATGCTAATGATAAGGTTTAAATATGCGATAAACTACTTATTTGTTCGTTATTTGTTTGGAATACAAAAACGAAAAAAACAATTATACGAAGGTACACGGACCTTAATGATTTCTAAAGGGCTGTTTA
>JAZGTJ010019293.1:0-10985 GCA_036877575.1 Botia almorhae | reverse complement strand
TAATACATGTTCCTGTATAATACTGTACCTGTATAATACTGTACCTGT
This sequence comes from Botia almorhae, assembly GCA_036877575.1. Taxonomy (NCBI): domain Eukaryota; kingdom Metazoa; phylum Chordata; class Actinopteri; order Cypriniformes; family Botiidae; genus Botia; species Botia almorhae. The sequence continues at coordinate 10,937 of JAZGTJ010019293.1, read as the reverse complement.
ATAATACATGTTCCTGTATAATACATGTTCCTGTATAATACATGTTCCTGTATAAAACTGTACCTGTATAATACTGTACCTGTATAATACATGTTCCTGTATAATACTGTACCTGTATAATACTGTACCTGTATAATACATGTTCCTGTATAATACTGTACCTGTTGATTCTTTAATTTCACAATAAAATTCTTGTGTTTGCTTTATCTATTTCTCAAGATATGAAGATCTTTCCTCACAGCTCTCTCTAATGAAGACTCAGTAACAGTTGTCTTCTAACGATACTCACATAAAAGAGAGGAGAGAGAGAGAAAACTGTCAGTCCGGTGCTAAAGAACAAGAAAAATAAGCCGGTTGTATATCATCTTAAATTTAAAAACAAAAACAAAGCTCTTCTGAGAAGTATGAATGTCATTTAAACACAATGCATATTAAACATGTCTATAATTTACTTACAGTGGGACAATTATATAAACAGCTGCTTACATCATATTCAACATCATTCATGTATAATCACACATCAGAGCTTTAGACTGTATTCAGACATTCAGTCTCTACTCACTCCTCATTATTGATAACAGGGTTGAAAAATTGAACAATACGTTTATTTTTAACTCCTGGATTAAAATACACTTATTCTGAAGCTCCTCCTGCCACAGGTCAATGACATGAGTCAACAACACAGAAATTAAACACAACATAACAGATTCTGAATTGAATTGATGTAAATGATGTGTGTTTGTCTTTCGCAAACAGTACTGACAGACTGATCAGATTGTGTCGTGTGTGTCTGTGTGATTCTTCCTGTTGAAATGTAGAGCACCTAAACACTAAACACATTATTCACAATCTGTTATATCACACAAACACACACACACACACTAGATGAGTTAACATTACATTGACTCATCATATTCTTTCAGCTCATAATGACCTTTAAAAGTTTTCACTGCAGATTCGCTTTGAGTCTGTGATCATCATATGATGGTCTCATATCTAAAACTTTATCTGCTCCTTCAGCAAAGTCAAAACACTGAAGATCGAGTGACCAGTGACTCAAGTAAACACTGGTTTAGATCTTCTTATGGAAGAAGCACTTTTCCAAACCAGTTAGAACAGAATAGAACAGAATAATATAATTATTATAAGAAAGAGATTAAAGGACAAAAATAAATAGGTTTGTTACAAAGAATATATTTGATCACTCATTAAAGCAGAACCTTCTTATAAACAAATATAGAACAAAGTAATCGAGCAAAATTGGTACAACTGATACAACTGTCTTTTTAAACATTTCTCATATTTTTTGTGAAAAACAATTAACTTTAATAAAACCTTCAGTTGTGTATCTTCTAACAATGAATGTTTTGAATACATCTGGAAAATGTCCACAGTCTAACACATACTGAAAAAAATCTACACTGTTTTTTTTAATTAGTGTTTTTCTCTTGCCCTTCCAGTTAAAATATCTACACATCCTTTAAACAAGAAAAAATATTGGCAAAGACGAGATAATGAGACACATTCTTCTTGTACTAAAGCATAAACTTTACTAATGTTTTATGCTTAAAATAACAAGAACAAAACAATTTGCCATTTAACTTAATTCAAGACATATTCATGGAAAACAAGACTTATCTTATCTTATGCTATGTTGTGAAGTAAATTGATCTTGTTTAAAAGATGTATAGATTTCTTACTAAAAAACAAGACAAAATGACTCATAAAGGAAAAGATTTTTGACCATGTATGTTCCAAAGCTTTAATCTAATAACTTTATATCTGAAGTGCACAAAGGAGTAACAGTATATCACAGGAAGAAAACTGCTTTCTGAAGCTTTATTTCCAGTGTGGTTTTACTTACACTTGTGTTATGAATTGAGAACCTTCTGCTCTGACAGACTGTGGCAGCAGTCAAGCAACAAGACCAAATAAAATCACATTATTTTGTTTGTCTCTGTACAGTAAATAAAAGTAATAAAGAGACAGCTGTGGTAAACACCCACACAATACCCAGACAGACAAGTACACACACACACACACATGATTTTTCATAGTCTTTATAGTACCAGCAGGAGCTGTAGCCCTTATAATCATATTAAGATGATTTTGACTTCATTAGCAAACAAATAGAGAAAATACAGAAGAGTTAATTATAACAATAAGTTAATTAATTATAACAGTAATAATGAGATTTGGCAGTGTGTCTTCACCCACAAATCTCAAATAAACCTAAACACCTGACCTGCTCAGTAACCAGCAGTGTCCCAGAAACTCTCTGCTGTGAGGAAATCCTTCCTTTACCACTGATTCAGGATCTGTACTAGTTCATAAGATGTCCAAGCCTCTGTTACTAAATTCACAAGTGTCACGTCAGTGCTGATCAGTCTTCACTTCAGTGCTGATCAGTCTTCACTTCAGTGCTGATCAGTCTTCACTACAGTGCTGATCAGTCTTCACTACAGTGCTGATCAGTCTTCACTTCAGTGCTGATCAGTCTTTACTACAGTGCTGATCAGTCTTCACTACAGTGCTGATCAGTCTTCACTACAGTGCTGATCAGTCTTCACTACAGTGCTGATCAGTCTTCACTTCAGTGCTGATCAGTCTTCACTTCAGTGCTGATCAGTCTTTACAACAGTGCTGATCAGTCCTTACAACAGTGCTGATCAGTCTTCACTACAGTGTTGATCAGTTTCCTGCAGTCTGGCAGCTCTTTGAGTGCACTGCAGGATGGATTGAAACACACTTTCATGCCCATGACAGCAAAGTTCAAATGACAGGGGAACCAGTGAGAAAAACATCTTACAGCAGGATTATCAGCTGACACACTTCCTCTGATTCCTGTATCAGCCTCATGCTGTGGCCGTTTGACTCTGTTTCACAGTCATTCAACGTTTTGGTAAACAGTAAACCGTCACCCTGTTACTTTTCTGAAGTTCTACTTACATTCCAACATATGCTAATATATATTAAAGTATTATTATTGTTTAGATGATGGTCATTAAAACTTAAACACATTGTTTGTTTGCTAGAATTAAATACTACAAAAACTAAAATAAATCTTAAAGATTACTTTGTAAAACTGGAAAAGGCCCCAACTGCAAACCAGTGCAGTAACTGCAAACCAGTGCAGTAACTGCAAACCAGTGCAGTAACTGCAAACAATCAAGTAAGAGAACATGACAGTCCAATGCATTTGAAGATGAACCTACGGTTATTAAGTCACGTGCAGGTAACTAGAAAATACTGACAGAGCCAAACTATCACTTACAGCATCTCTGCTAAAGAATCACAGCACTAACCCTCAGACACTCTGATAGAGGAAAACCTACTGACATGATAAATCATGAGACATGAATCAAGACATGTCAGTGTCTCTCTCTGTTCTCAGTTCATCTGCACAGGTGAGTACAGGTGTTACTGTAGCTCCACTGGTGGAGTGCGCCTCTGACAATGACACGGGTACAAGGTCACAGGTAACACGGTACAGATTTTGCATAGAGCTCTGAGTGAATACTAGAAAGAATTGATTCTGAGGAACAAAGATTCAAGAGTCAAACTCTAAAGAACGTGACATGACTGTTACCTTCATTCAGACTCTTCTGAATATAAGTAGTAGCCTTTATTTGTCACGAACACTTTTACATGCAGTGAAAGCATGCAAAGCAGCATTTTGTAATAATATACAGTAGGACTTGTTGATGTGTTTTATTTGCTTTGAAACTAATATTCCTCATGTACTGTGTACCGTATACACCAGTATCTCGAAATACAAGTCTCTCACATATATGCTACGATCTTTATCCATAAACTGCCAAACCTGCACACATTAATTGATCTTTTTCTCTTTTGAAAGGCACACAAAACAAATGATACGATTAATTGTAATGAAATGTTTTTGACTGACAGCTCTACAGAATGAGAGCAATATCTGTCATGCTAACAGAATGTAGCGCTATGAATAAACCACATGTATTTATAGAGTACACAGGGACATGGCACGATTATGAGAACACACACCTGCAGCATGCATGCAGCAGTGCAGTCATTTCCTCTGCGGGCTTTGAGTTTGGGGCAGTGATGCAGCTGAATGAAATGATGTTCGGAGGAATACACTCAGAATCAGAAGTGATGGATTATCATGTCAGCTGTGATGATGTCATGAATGCAGCGCTACATCTGTGACTGCATCTGTGATTATCAGAGGGAATTCTGGGAGAGGGACATTGACATTCCTGTAGATCAGGTTATTGATAAGTAAATTCCAGCACTGCAAATAATATTTATAAAAATGAACATTTGCACTAAGTGCTTACCAAGCTGGAAGTGGCTCTGTTATATATTACACTTTCATAGCAGGGGTTTATGGGAAATAAATCTATTTAGACATGGTTATGAATTTATGTAATCCTAAAGGAGAGCAAATATGGATCAAATTGCTCTGAGGAGCTTTAGTGTGCATGCTAGCATGAGAAAATGTGAGGGTCATTTCAGGTCACACATTTCTCCTCCAGTCTGTCAGACCTGCTGACTGAGGACCGAATCAGAGGAGACTGTGATTGGTAGATTTCTGCTCACACACAGTGACGTCAGGTTGAAAGATGTTGATCTTTAGTGAAGCATTATTATCCCGCTGTGGTGAACTACACGGGTTCAGATGACTGAATACTCTATTAAACCATCTGTGGGAGAGTTTAACTAAAACTACTGCAGTAACAGATGACCAGGTTCAGTCACAGCCACCACACAAACCTTCCTAACTATTATCACTCCTCTGACTGACAGAAAACCATCACACATGTATTCAACCAGCTCCAACCAACTTTACTTTAACTGTTTTATTAGAAAAGGTCTATTTTTGTTTAAATGTTTTGTTTTATGTTTAAAAACATAAAATCATCTATTCAGACTGTCTGAATTACAATTGGCAAGAAAGCACAGAAACGGATTTACATTTCAAGCTTGTAGGTTAGAGAGAGAGTGTGACCGCGTTCTGTCTGTTATTGCTGTTTGTTTATTCAGTCGTGTTGTTTAATTGACGCCTCCACATCGTGAAAGACAGATATTCAGCTGTAACAGATAAATTAAAGCTTTATATCTGATGGAAACAATGACAAAACATCTTTAACAGTTGAAATGTCCACCACAGGACACTGTATGAGCAACAGTCCAAACATATTGAGGTTTCATATTAACCAGCATCAGTCTGTCCTCTAAGAGTGAGGATTGTATTAATGTCTTATTGTGTGAAGACCAGCTAAAGCTACAGGTGTGTGTGTTGGTGAAACACACACAGTAGAAATACATTAAACTATGCTGAAGCTGTGCTTACACACATACTCACAAGGGCATCTTTAGTAACTCATTAACTGTGTAATGAAGAACACAGGTGTCGCTATTCAGGCTGTGCTGGAGCACAGGTGCTGGAGGTGTGAACACGGGCGTGTGTAGCAGATTCAATTATGTTTAAAATCTAGAGCCTGGAGAAACAGATCTGTTTGAAATCCAGACGAGGCAGAATGTAATCATAGACAGGTGCAGCAAAAATGGAGCTCTCTAGAAGACTTAGGTGATAGTTCTCACAGCACACTCACGACATACATGAGACCTTCTCTGAAACTTCTTGTGTGTATTTGTGGGGAGACTGTATGTCCATGTAAATGAGTTCTTTTTCTCACACCCTGTGTGCTTTACACATCACATACAGCCCATCATGCCTCTGTGTGAATGTCAACAATCACTAACAATTATTTGACTGATAATATGAATGTGTTTTATTGAAGTATTAATCAGAAGACAACATAAATAAAAGCTTTAAAATCAAGCAAATCCACTTGAAAAACGACCTTAAACATTCCTGTCTGATGATTCATCACTCATTCATGTAGATGAAATTCTGTGTCTGAGGGGAGTGAAGAGTCTGTTCTCTGTGCTGTTCTCTGCTCTGCTCCTCAGGACTCCTCAGGACTCCTCAGGACTCCTCAGGACTCCTCAGGACTCCTCAGGACTCCTCAGGACTCTCTATCTCTCTCATTAGGGAGGACAGATTTTCCTGTTACCAGACAAACGGCAGCTAAACTAGCTCTGCCTCAGCAGGTGGGCTCCTTACTGACACTTCAAAACACTCAACACTGTCTTCCATCACAACCCTCCTCTTCCCCTCATATCTCTCCCTTTATCCTGTCATCTGCCACAGCACACTGTTTCTCTCCTGCTAGCAACACATTCCATCCTTCAGCATACAGCTAAACTGTTACACTGTTATCCAGCTGTTCTCACTTCCACCGCGACCTGCAGTGTAATATTCCAGGTGTAATATTTCATAGTGTTGTGTTTCCGGGGAATCATACCTACAAACCCACAATCTTGGAATTGCTTGTGCCGTGCACTACCAGCTGAGCTACAGGAATGTAAACTTTTATCAAATGAATATCTTACTGTATCTTGATCACTTCACTGACTGCATTTAAAATACATCTAAAAAGTGATGTTATGTTGAAGGAGAAATGTATTAGAAGTTCATTTTACACAGTGGCACATGCAGGGGTTAATGTCATCTGCTCTCTGTGTGGTTTGATGCTTTGGGGAATTTTCAATGCTTGATAAAGTACACAAACCTCTGACCCAAACCGCCAAACATCATCAAAACCATCAGACCTGCTCAGAAACACAAGCATCTTACTGTGGAATAATGCAGGATCAACATACAATACAGCTTTTAGAAATGTGCAACATCTAGAACTTTAAGCACAGAACATGTAAGCAATAACATAATTAAGATATTGTGGGAAATTATTTTCATCATGATAAAATTGCAATGGCATCCGTGTGTGTACTGATGTTAAATGTTTTTACTGATCACTAAACACCGATCACAGCACCGATCACAACACCGATCACAACACCAATCACAACACCGATCACAACACCGATCACAGCACCGATCACAACATCGATCACAACACCGATCACAACACCGATCACAACACCGATCACAACACCGATCACAGCACCGATCACAACATCGATCACAACACCTATCACAACACCAATCACAACACCTATCACAGCACCGATCACAGCACCGATCACAACACCGATCACAACATCGATCACAACACCTATCACAACACCAATCACAACACCTATCACAGCACCTATCACAGCACCGATCACAGCACCGATCACAACATTGATCACAACACCTATCACAGCACCGATCACAACACCGATCACAGCACCGATCACAATATTGATCACAACACCTATCACAGCACCGATCACAACACCTATCACAGCACCGATCACAGCACCGATCACAACACCTATCACAGCACCGATCACAACACCGATCACAACATCGATCACAACACCGATCACAACACCAATCACAACACCTATCACAACACCTATCACAGCACCGATCACAACACCGATCACAACATCGATCACAACACCGATCACAACACCTATCACAGCACCGATCACAACACCTATCACAGCACCGATCACAGCACCGATCACAGCACCGATCACAACACCTATCACAGCACCTATCACAGCACCGATCACAGCACCGATCACAACACCGATCACAACATTGATCACAACACCTATCACAGCACCAATCACAACACCTATCACAGCACCGATCACAGCACCGATCACAACACCAATCACAACACCTATCACAACACCTATCACAGCACCGACCACAGCACCGATCACAGCACCGAACACAACACCGATCACAGCACCGAACACAGCACCTATCACAGCACCGATCACAGCACCTATCACAGCACCGATCACGACGCCGATCACGATGCCGATCACAACACCTATCACAGCACCGATCACAACACCTATCACAGCACCTATCACAGCACTGATCACGACGCCGATCACGACGCCGATCACAGCACCGATCACAGCACTGCAACAAACAGTTCTGTGGCTCTTTATCTGATTGCTCAGGTGTGCTTGTTCTGAACGTCTGGTAAGGATTTAATCCTGCACAGCAGTGATCTCTCTCTTGAGTGCCTGTGTTTATTGAAGGAGGCGATTCATTTTGGAAGTATAGCTGGGATTTGTGATCACTTCCCTTTTGTGTGATTTTAGGGCTTAAAAACAACGCATCACATTAATCACACCCTAATTAAAAAACAGCAGGCTTCTTGTTCTGTCTCTCTCGCCCCTTCTCTCTTCTGTCTGTCTTTCTCTCTTTCCTCAGCTGTGATGGATTTGCTGGAAGCATCCAGTGGTGAGCTGTTATAATTTAGAGTCTATCAATACATCTTATCAGTGGAGTCTCCACGTGCTTCTGTTTCTCCTCTGTTTCTCTGTGTCTCCTTCAGTCTTCCACTCTGAATGTAACAGTGTTTGAATGTTAACAAATGATAACAGTGATGCCATTCTGACCTGCTGAGCCCTCTCTCCAGTGCTTTTGTCTTTTATTTGTACTGAAATATTCTGGGTGTCCCGTACGGCAGTGGGTGTGGTCACACATCACAGCTCACTCAATAATAAAGCCAATCAATGTGAAGTCTTCATCCAGAGTGAATAAAGACGCTAGCTGTGTGTAAGTGTGTGTATGTGTGTATGTGTGTGTGTGTGTGTGTAAGTGTTTGTGTGTGAGAGTGTGTGTATGTGTTTGTGTGTGTTTTTACATGCGGGTGGATCAGACTAGAATCTGTGAGGGATGTTATCGGGCTCTGCCTGTAATCATCTCTCAGCTTAGCAGGAATTGTGTGTATGTGTGTTTGGTATTCTCTGTAAGCTGCTGTTTTATTCAGTTGAGGGCCAATTATTGACTGTTCTGCCTCTTTAAAATCCTCCTCAATTCATTTGAAGTATGAGAGTCTGCTGGTCAGGAACCTCTAACCTTATTTTCTTTTAGTCCACAGGATGTGAGTGACGGAAATCACATGACCCTGATTGCTCAAAACTTTGTGTAATCACTCCATTCCAGCTCCAGTCCAGGTTTTACATTTCCCTCTGTTCACTTACAGGTGACTTTTAATTTCAGTCAAGTTACTTCACTGCACAGATTTGTCATGTTTTTTGACAAACTGGTGTTTGCACTGCTTCAGAATGAGGATTTAATCATCAACACTGACAAGAACGAGTGATGTGTTATTCATCTTTTTGTGTTCCACATAAAAGACTGTTCCCACAGCAACATCACGTCTCCATTGGTTATGAAAACATTCTGCTTTTTGGTCATTGTCTTTCAATCTACTTTTCACAAGTTGCTTCAATCATTCTGTAAGCTAACAGTCAGTGTTTAAGATGTGGGGAATTCTTGCTAACACTGTAAAAATAACAATAAATATTAAAAAAGTTCAGAACAACTAATGAAAGCCTGTCAAAATTCATGTGACATGTGAAGCTGTATCACTGAAGATGCTTTACATTCTGTTGTGTGTTGTTGTGTGTTAGTGACACACACATCCTTTAATGACAGCACATCCTCACACATCCAGTCAGAGATTCAACAGTTACACTACAAGCGCATGTACAGCAGCTTCTGGTGTGTGATTGGTTTCAGGTCAGGAGATCTCTAGAGTCTTTTACTACTGTACTTTAATCCTGAATGAGACAAACACAACACCACCTCCACTTATAGCCAGACTCCCCTGATGACTACAGAAACACAACACAAGCAACAGTGTAAATCACTGTGACACAGAAACACTGCCGCTGTGTCGCTTGCTTAAGTTAAACTTGCGTCAATCAAACATGAAGCACAGAGATTCTGAGGTCACACAGCTGTTATACCGACAGCAGAGTCACACTTACCTCGTGTATTCCTCATTGTCTCTGTCACATCGTGCATCTTTGTGTTTCTCCCAGTCTTTTCCATGTCTGCAGGTAGTCAATAAAACAATATCATCCCCATTATGTATATGATACAAAGCGTTTCTGGCCTCCGAGCCGATGCCTGTGAGATATCTCTTCCCTTTAAAGACCAGCAGGTATTTCCGTAAGGGAGGGACATTGTTGAAAGTCAGGTAACCTTTATCTCCTCCTTTCTGAGGGTGCTCTTTTGAGAACAGTGGGATGGACACATCAAAGTGTGGTCTGAAGTTGTCCATGTCTGCGCTGGCTTTGGCCAACATGGCCTGGCCGATATCGAACCCGAGCTCCTCCGTGTAGTCGGGCCACGTACCGGAGTACAGGTTAAAAATGAGATGATTCCTCCCTTCGTACCACAGAGGGAGGCTCTGAATCCTGGCTCGCAGATTGTGTACATACTGAGAGGACAGCCGGTCCCTGTCCAAAGTGTCTATGCTCAGCACAAACAGACAGGCCTCGTTAGGGTCTGTGGTGTAGAAGCGAGACTCCTCGATGGCCGCCAGAATCTTCTGGTAGCTCTCTGAGGGCACATCATTTTTCTGCGGGGGGTAAATGTAGACTTTAAAGCCCCGCTCGCAGCGCTGGAAGTCAAAACACGTGTCCATGCGACACCGGCGGCTCTTGTAGATGTTCCTCTGGATTTCTCTCCTCTCACGAGGAGAGGTGTGCTGATGAAGAAGCAGTGGCCCGTCCTCCTCCTGCTCGGCCTCGCCCAGGTATGTCTGCAGAGGAGGCTCCACCCATTCCGGCCAGTGAGGTTGGACACCAGGGACCTGTGAGGCTCTGTAAAGCTCTGCATGGTCCTGGCTCTGGAACTCACCGATCTGAAGGCCCCACAGGTAGACTAGTAGCAGGCTACAGGCCCCCACAGATACCAGCAGGTATCGCTTCTTCGCCTGCATGTGGACAGCGAGAAGCAGGACAGGAAAGAAGGAAGCGTGGAGGGTTGACAATAAACCCAGGGGACCAGCTCACAGGATCTGCTCCCATGCCAGTGCTAGCATTCTGCTTCTGCACAGAGCACTGCAAACACAGAGACACGCGAGTTACCTCAGCTTCACACAGCAGAATTAAAT